>JBBPDE010204310.1:0-15599 GCA_037974605.1 Nannopetersius ansorgii
CCTGTAAATTTAAATCATGTTTTTATTAAGTACTCGGTATCGGTATCGGCGAGTACTGAAATGCAAGTACTCGTACTCGTTTTCCAAAAAAGTGGTATCGGTGCATCCCTACTTTTTATCTGTAAACACTTTTCAGATTGTAGAAATAATGTGATCTATTGAATTAATGGCAATAGGCCTAACTAACTTATCAATAATTCACTTGTAGGATATTTTATAACTATTATCTAATTTTATCGTCTCTGATCTGTCTAATAAATTCTATTAATAAAAAAAAACCTTTTTAATGAGAAACAAGCAAAGACACTCATGACAAAAGAATTTCCCTCAGGATAAATAAAGTTCTTTCTTATCTTATCTTACATCATAGAACTCAATTACTCAACTGAGAAATGTGGGCTTTAGGTACTGTACTGGATGCTCCTCTTACCTGCATACCAGCATCTGCTGTTGCCATTCTCAGCATTCTCTATCCACCTTTGGTTCCAGGTGTGAGCGAAGTCCACCAGAAGGATCAGCTGAATCAGGATGAAGATAAAGGAGCCCACCACACCAAAGTAGTACCACACTGAAATGGCAACAGCCTTTAGTACTATATCATACTGCATCTATACTGTATCTGATCAAGCACAGAAATCAACTCTACATTCAACACAGCAGTTTACATGTAGCTCCATTGCTCAGTTGTGAAAATATTTCCAAATAT
Organism: Nannopetersius ansorgii; assembly: GCA_037974605.1. Classification (NCBI taxonomy): domain Eukaryota; kingdom Metazoa; phylum Chordata; class Actinopteri; order Characiformes; family Alestidae; genus Nannopetersius; species Nannopetersius ansorgii. Next base: position 707 of record JBBPDE010204310.1, read on the forward strand.
TTAGAAAATACTGTTTTCTGATGCAAAACTATTAGAAATACCTGTGTTAAACATCCCATCTGGAATGAAGAAAGCTCCTACAGTTATGCCAACCAGAATCAGGAACTTGAAAAACCAGAATCTGAAGGACAGACAGACAGACACACACACACAGAGTACAAAACAATCAGTGACACGCTGATCAGATTTTCTTTAGTAAGTCTAACTAAAAGCAGTGTGTGTGGTGTGGTCTTGTGACAGCCCCATGAATTTCCCCTAAACAAAACAAAAAACATACAATGTTAATCCACTAGAGGGCAGCAACACTACACTGCACTGTGTTCTGTATTGAGGGGTACTTCAGAAAGCATGGTTTCTCACTTTAGTGACATTACTCAAACCTAAAGCCAAGCCTGTCCAATAGGAAAAGAGCTGAGAGCCATTACTACTGAACATCCCAAAACTTTGTCCACCATCATTGTCATATTTCACACATTTAGATGTTTCACCAATACAGTGATACATTTTTCATGTTTTACTGCCCCCCCCTCCCAATTTGTAACAGTTGTGTGGTTTTACTTATTAAAACTGCTCTTATTAAACTTATTATAGTTATATATTGTAATATTAAGGACAGCATGGTACTAGAGATGTGTGGAAACAGTGATATGGTTTATGTTCTTATACAGAATTTTTATTGTTTTTCTTTTACAGATCTAGCAATTTTGGTTTAGATTTTATTTAGACTCATTTTATTTATATTATTCTTGTGTCTCTGTGTGTCTTTGTGTGCTGTGGCAGTCATCACATAAGCAATTTCCTCCGGTACCAATAAAGTTTACTGATTCTGAGATCTAGTATGTATTATACATGGTATCTTTTTATATGTGGATATAATTACTAGATAAGAGAGGAAACACTAACTTTGTTTACAAGAGTACAGTATTTAAATTAATTTTCTTCCATTCATCATCATAATGTGTCTTTCTTTGCAGGATATTTACATTTACATTTAATCACTAAGAGTGTACTCACACTAGGCAGTTTGAACCATGCCCGAGTACGTTTGACCACCAAAGCGTGGTTCGTTTGACTAGTGTGAGTGCTCCGAATTGTGCCTGGGCGCGGTACGTTTAGCCGTTGCTGGCCCGCTTGGAAGAGGTGAGTCAGAGCACGGTTCAGTTGGACTCCGTTGCGGTTCGCATGTAGTGTGAGTGCTAACCGTGCTGGAGCACGGATCAGGACGCGTGACGTAACATTTTTGCGACGCTCCAAAACCATTTATCGTGCCACAAAAGTGACAGACCTGTTTAGCAACAGGCTGTGAGAGGGCTGTGGACCACCGTGGAGCAGACAACTCAAAATTACTATCAACAAAGTAACCAGAGCAACAGATGCCACTGCGTTCAGCGAGAGCGCTGCTCTTCCTGTTTATCCTGAAACCATCGCACCATAGTGACTTAAGCGTGCTCCGGCACGAATGCAGAAATCTAATGTGAGTGCGGGTCAGAGGGGGAGTGGGGGGGGGCAATCGAACTCGGGCACGGTACAGGGCAACCGGGCCTAGTGTGAGTACACCCTTAGTGTACTCACTCTCAGGTACTGAGCTGACATCAAAATAAGACAAAATGTGCCATCACTGTTGGGTATATTGGGGTATAAAACTCAAAGAGTTCCGACACTTTATCATCCCCAGCTCGGGAAGTGAAAGGTTAGAAAAAAAGTTATGCTATGAGCGCTTTAAGGGAGTCTTTTTTTGTTATAATACTGCAATCCAAGCTACAGTTGAAAATTGTACCCATTCTGAATGGAGGCTCGAGGGTCCTTGCTGCTGCGCACGCGGATCATGATGATGGAGAAGAGGAAAAAGAAGCAGGCCATGGCGAAACACATCCTGTACACAGACTTATAGCCGACGATGATCTCGCAGTTGACCTTGCCCGGAAAACCGGGTATGACTGCACCCGTTTCGCAAAATCCAGGAATCTGTAGAGTATATACACAATACCAGTGATTAAACAGGAGCACACAAGCGAAACCTAGCTTTTAATTAGGCATTAATTGACCCTCCTCAATGTCTTGCAAACCCTTACATCTAAACGTCTAGAACTCTATATGTATGAAGGGTATTGTATGTAAATAAAGTACCATATAGATAAAGATACAATAAATTTTACCTAATTATTTTTACAACAATGTTTTTTTGTATTATTATTACTACACAGGACAACAAAAAATTGTAATCATCAGAAACCATAACACACTTTTCTAAACTAGTTTTTCATGCCGATTTCAGATCTGCTTTGTTTTTCAGTCAACTTTTGGAATCATGAGTAATATTAGATGTGCAATAGACTTGCATGCGTTTTTTATGAAACCACAGGCACCAATCAAGAACTGTTTTGAATATTTTCAGTCAGACAGGCCACACTGTGGCATAGATATAATGATCAGTGTCAGTCAGCTACCACTGTTTCTTCAAAAACACTTAGCATATCATTATTATATACTAATTATACCAACTATCATGTAATATATAACTAGCTTCATCACAAAAACTATGTGCGGGAAAAACTAAACACAGATTGAACACAACTTATCTCTGATGATGTTGACCTGTGTTACTATACCTTTTCCAGCTGGGTCTCCATACCAGGCATTATCATGATGATGGATACCAGAGTGCCAAGAAGCAAGAAGAAGGAAAAAACCAGACGAGTTACGGTGGAGTTGTAGGTGGAAGGGCAACACCCTGACAGCAGGCATGGAGCAGAGCCACACAGACATGATGCCTAAAGAACAAAAAGACATTAGTCCAGTTATAACACACGAATAGCATAGTATGCATCTAGCAATAGTTAGGATTGATATAATAGATAAACAGAATAATATAGCATAGTAAAGGCTGTTTAATGCATGCAGTACTTTAGAAAAGTCTGATCATCCTTCCTTTTATTTCATTTCCAAGCAAGACAGCCATTAAGTAGGAGTTAAGAAAATAACAACATTTATACAGGAGCCTCAACAACAACACAGAATATCAAAAGTTGCATTATTGTGTGATGTGTATTTAGTAAGGAGTCCATTCTTTATTACAGCCTTCATTGTTTTCAGGAGACCTGCTTTAATCTTTTCTGTCAGAATTTGCAGGGATGTTTTCACGCTTCTTGTAAACGCCTCCAAGATTTGGTCTTTGAAGTTGGCTGGGTTTTCTGCTTCTCACAATACAAGTTAAGCCCGATAACCAAAATACACTCAGCAGTCCATTAACCTTCACTTAACATCTCAGGTGTTTGCTTTCAGTGTTCTGCAGCATCATTTTCCTTGTCCTTCTCTCATTATCGACTTCTTGAAAAGCTACACATCTTTTCAGACCTCCAGTGTTGAGATGTCTTTTCAAACTCTTTTTTTTTTCTAACCTCTCAAAGATCTTATCTGATCAGGACCATTTTGGTGGCGAGTTTCCTTCCTTTATTTTTTTTTTTAGAAGTTTTTTGTCCTTTTCTCAACAATAGCAAAATACTCGTTTTATTATTCAAGTGGATTGTCTTCTCAGAAATATCTCCTTAATTCACTGTAGATGCACACGATAAAGAAACGCATCTTCGGTGTGTGTGTGTGTGTGTGTGTGTGTGTGTGTGTGTGTGTGTGTGTGTGTGTGTGTGTGTGTGTGTAGTTGATGTTTGACATAATGTCTTTGAAAACGGTTTATTGTAATTGAGTGGATGTATGGAAGAGTTTAAGTGGCAGTAGGGAGCACAAAATATTCTGTGACACTAAATTGAAATAAGGTAACATACAATAACCCTTATCAGTCTACATGAGGCGAAAATAGAAGCAGCATACCCAGTAAAATAAAAAGGTACACAACAGTATCATACAAAATCTACACAACAGTGTTATATAAAAGCTAAACAACACTACAATATAAAATCTACACAGCTCTACAATATAAAATCTACACATCATAACAGTGTATAATAAAAGCTTCACAATGGTATGATGTAAAAGTTACAAAACAATATAATATAAAAGTTACACTACACAACAGTATAACATAAAAACTACACAGCGGTATGATATAAAAGCTACACAACAGTATAAGATAAAACGTACACTGTATAAATAATACACAACTATACATATAGAATACGAATATCAGTTATGAAATAGATTTAATGAATTAAATTAAGTGGTCTCTTTTGACCAGTGTTGTAAACAACATGATACATCACACTACATCACACTACTGAAACAAGCCTAAAAGCAACTAATGTGATCACAAGTAAGACCTTGTGACCCAAACACGGAAAACTCTTAGCTGAGTTGGCTAACTTACCTACAGTACAGTAACACAAACGGACCCATTTGAGGAAAGTAAGAAACAATAGTTACATCGATCAGAATGCAAAAGAAATCACAGTTTAAAACAGTACTTACGCAGCTCGCAAGAGAACACAATGCCATACAAGCCCCCATTTCCAGACAAACACAACTCCTGAAACCACGTTAAAACTTAACAAACACGGAAGAGTCTCTAAAGAAAAGCTGTTTGTAAGGAAGCGAAACTCAACAGCTCGACAGTGATTGGTTAACTCTCCTCAGCGCTTTAATAATGGACCAATCAGAGAGTGCTACTCTCATGTCGAGTATCGTCTGCTACACTATATAGACAGAAGTTTTGGGACACACCTGTTGTTCAGGGTTTGGGCTAAGCCCCTCACTTCTGTCTTAATGCTTCAACATATCAAGATATGTTGGACACCATGCTTCCAACTTTGTGATCACAGTTTGGGGAAGAGCCTTTTTTCCATGAATACATGGTTGGATGAGTTTAATGTGGAGGAACTTGACTGGCTCACGTAGAGGCCTGACCTCAACCCCATGCAACACCTTTAGGATGAACTGGAATAGAGTCATCAGTGCCTGACCTCATAAATGCTCTAAATGGGCACAAATTCCAACAGAAACACTCCAAAATCTTATGGAAAGCCTTCCAAGAAGAGTAGAAGCTGCAAAGGGGTTCCAACTCCACATTAAAGTCTATGAATTTAATCCACTGTCATTAAAGTCACTGTTGGTGTATGTGGAGCAGGTAAGAAGTGACAGAGCTGCATATACTTCTGAGTATATTTCTTTTGTTACTGAGTTATATGTTTGTAGATTATTGTTTAAACATATTATTTCTAAGTTTTGTTTATGTTTAATGTACAGCAACCAAGAGCACCCGCGTATGGCGAAAAAATGCATTGTGTATTATGCTATATATACACTTTTTCTATATACACTTCAATTTTATTTTAAACTCAGTATAATTTATTGTAAAGATAAACCCGTATTCGCCTCTTTTGATTTAATTTACTGTAATAAAAAAAACTGGCTGGCTCATCTTATGCCATGACAAAGCCCAAGCTTGATGCATGTGAACAGAGATGAGTTCAAGCATCAAGCACATCCCTGGCAGACAGAACATGGGGGCCGAGTAGGGATACGTTTGTAAAGGCACTGTCCCATCGCTTATTGTCAGAGACATTCAGCTTATTGGTCAAACACATGACATGGAAGCCAAACAACTTCAGGATGCTTTTCACCTCACGAGCTTCACACAGTCATTATGTTCAGCGAGTACGACTTCTGAGTCACTGACAGATGATGAGGTCTCGTCTGTGCTGTCTGTGCACAGTAGCTTGGACTGTGTTGCTTCTCTACATGCAGTCTCCATAGCTAATCATCTCACTGACATCATTCTTTATGACACTGAAACATTCCAGCCCATGTCATTAACTGAGTTGCAGTCACAGAACTGGGTAGAGTGATCAACCTTGTAAATAGGAAACGGAGACCTTCAAGACAAGAACGCTGTATTAAATCTAGCCGGGCTCTGAGAGTCTTGAGGCAGTGGGATAAGCTTAGATTGCTGAATGACCTCCTGTATCGTGTCACGAGGGACCCCATGACAAAGAACAAGTGATTCTAGTTTCTGGTGCCTGAGTCATTTAAGTCTAAGATATTGGTGTCCACAACAATACTGGTTACCAGAGGCTGCTTCTTTTGGGCCAATATGGAGCTGTTTGTGAACATGTAAGAACACGCAACAGTTGTGTGGCCAGCAAGACCCCAGAGCCCTCAGAAAGAGCTCCTTTGGAGAGTATTAAAACCTTTGCTCCTCTCATACTGGTCTGTCAGTGGATGCTTGTTATTACAGATCACTTCACCAAATTGACGCATGCTTTCCCTTGCAGAGATCAGACTGCTAAAACAGTTGCAGAGAAACTGTGGGATAGCTTCTTCTGTGTCTAAGGGTTGGATTCTGACCAAGGCACTAGTTTTGAGAGTGAGATGAGTCCAGCTTTTGGAAGTGGCTGGAGCTGACCAATCACATACCACACCCTAACATCCAATGGTCAATTTTGGGACTAAAAGATTCAGCTGTACATTGGGGAACATGTTGAGGTTGTTGCTCCCAAAGCTAAGCAGAAATGGCCACATATGGTACAAACCATGACATTTGTGTATAACTGCATGACTTTCAAGAATGTGTTTTGTGACTCCTCAGTCTGTAACTATTACTCCTATGTGATATCCCTGGTGGAAGACCTTAAATCAGCAATGCTCGTTGCTCAAAGGCTCTCTGCTGTTGAGCAGAAACATCAGGCTGACCAGTACAACAACAAAGCCAAGAGGTGCATTCTGTCTGTTGGAGACACTGTAGCCAACAAGGCATGAGAGGCCGGTGCAAACCAGCCAATAGATAGGAATCAACAATCTACAAACTTCAAACTCTGAACTTCACATTTACAGAATCTCAGACAAGGATGGAAATGAAAGAGTGGTTCATGGTAACTTACTGTTACAGGTCAACTTCCTACCTTTGCCCGAGTGTCTTCATGTCTAGAAGCAACATGTGATGATAAATACTTACAGTTACTGAGTAAGAGTACAGTGCGGCAATGGTGGACTCTAATGTTCCAGCTGCTGAGCTTACCTGTACTGATTCCTCGCTGGACCTTGCAGTATCTCATGGGGACCGTTTCCATAGTCAACCACATGAGTCAGGTTCTGATGAACAAATGGGTGATGGCTTACCTACTGTGGAGGTGCCAACTTCTCCTCCTGACCTCACGGTGGCTGGTGCTCTTGGTTCGCCTGTTCCTGAGGGTAGTATCCTTCCTCGTTCAGACTCCATTGATTCTTCTGTTAACACTCAATGCCAAGTTTCACATTTTGGCAGAGTTATTAAACCTGTTAGACGTTTAGTTGAAACTATGAATAAGGGGAAACGGGTGTAGTTTTTTTTCTCTTGGAATTTATTTTATTTCCATGCTATTTTCTTTGTCTGTATTTTATTTTCATATAATGTTGAGTATAATGTAGGCACCGAGCAGGCCCCACTTCTCCTTAGCCCTTATGATTGGGCAGTTTATTAACTGGATTGTGTGTATAGCAATGGCTAGAGGTCGGTGGATTTGGGGTATTTTGTTTTTTTCTTTCTCTGTCATTCACCCTAAACAGAATATCTGTGTAATTCTAAGAGGGGTGAATGTAACAGGTATATTTGTTTTTATGATTATTTATTCATAATTACTTAAAATCCTATTTTGTTTTGGTTGTAGTTGTTTATTCATTTATTTTATTGCATATAAACTACATTTTCCATCGGTTTTCTTTTATAAGCAGTTGTCACTTCTCTCGCTCCCTTTTCCTTTTGTATGCGAAGCAGGTAACAAGTGAGAGAGCCGCATCTTCTGTAATTTTCACGGGAGGGGTGGCTAAACCCCAACCCGGAGCTACCTCGGGGCAAGGACCAACCAGACAGGCTACGATCCATGCTAGATTCGTCTTTATTAAAGAAAACAAGGCAGAAACAAAAACCAGGCACGGGGGCCATCAGAACAACCAGAACTCGAATAACTAGAAACAGGACAAAGGGAAAACATAAGGAAAGGCAAACAGAAACAAGCTTAAATACATACGTAATGGACACGTAAACACAAGACAGCTGGAACTCCGGAACACATGAACTGAAAACAGCTGACAACGAAATCACGTAGTACCAGAACTGAATGGGCAGACATGTCAAAATAAAAGAATCCAAACACGAACAGAAAAACAGAGCAGAAAACAGACAGAAAACTGAAAAGCCGAACCGTGACAGTAATCCTGTTTTTATTTTTGTCATCTGTGTATATTTCTTGTGTTAGTGTGCTATGTTTGTATTGTTTAAAACATTTTATTTTTGTGTATGTTTAATGCATATTTTATTTAAGTTGTGTGGTCATCCACCAAAACTCACAGACAGGGAAAGGAGGGCATCAATCAGGGAAACAACCAAGAGGCTTTACAAAGTATTGATTCTGGCAGGAGGTGAATGTACGCTCAGGTTTTCTTTTGTTTTATTTTTTAGTTAGTGAGTGAGTGATTGATAGAAAGAGAGATAGAGAGATATAGATAGATAGATAGATAGATAGAGAGAGAGAGAGAGAGAGAGAGAGAGAGAGAGAGAGAGAGAGAGAGAGATACAGAGATAGATACTTTATTCATCCCAGAGGGAAATTGTCAGTTTCCAGCAGTATATACAAAGCAAGAAATAGATTAACTAAAAATAAAAATTGTTGGAAGCAGACAAGCATAGTACACACCTTGTAGACAAGGGTAATAGGTGATAATTTGAAGGCAAAGCTTGTGCAGTAGAACTTGGTAGTTAATGCATGTGCGGTAATACTTGGAGGGTAAGGACTGTGTGAGTTAAATTGACAGTCCAGTAATGCTTGTGTGGTGTGAAGATCAATTATAAGAAAAGGCATGTACAGTTAAAGTGCGAGGTGTGCAGAACAGAGGTGCGGCTGTGGATGGTGATGTTAGCGTTTTTCCCCCTTGGTTGAGTTAAACAGTCTTATGGCGTGGGGGAGAAACGGCCACCTCAATCTGTCAGTGGAGCTGGGCAGTGATAGTAGCCTGTCGCTGAAGCTCGTGTAGAGGATGTCGTGGATTGTCCATGATGGACAGGAGCCTGTTCAGCATGCGTCGTTCTGCCATGGATGACTAATTGTCTAACTCTGTACGCACCTTCTTTACAAGTTTGTCCAGTCATGAGGCGTCCTTCTTCTTGAGGCCACTGCCCCAGCAAATCACTGCATAGAAGAGAGCGCTCGCCATGACAGTCCGGTAAAACATCTGCCGCAGTTTTTGGCAGATGTAGAAGGAAGTCAGCCATCTGAGGAAGTAAAGTCGGTTCTGTCCTTTTCTGCACAGAGCATCTGTGGTGGCAGTCAAGTCTAGTTTGTCATTCAGTTGCACTCCCAGGTATTTGTATGTCAGGACAATCTCTACATATTTCCCTTTTGTTACCGGCTCAGTGTGAGGCCGCCTGAAATCCACCACCATCTCCTTTGTTTTGGTGGTGTTCAGGGGCAGTCACCATGATACAAAGTCCTGGATCAGCTTCCTGTACTCCTCCTCCTGTCCATTCCTTATACAAACAACAATAGCTGTGTCATCTGCAAATTTGTATTGGAGGTATGAGGTGTACAGGGTGAACAGGTCTGGAGAGAGTACCGTTCCCTGCGCCTCCTACTCCTGTGCTGCTGGTCACAGTGTCTGACCTACAGTTCCCCAGTCAAGGTGGGGTTGAATACTTTTGCAAGGCACTGTAGTTATGGCAAGCTATTGCCAAGCATTTTCTAGAAACGTTTCTAGCATTGCTTCTCCACCTTTTGTATGGCCGAGTGAATGTCAGGCAGCTTTTATGATCATTAAGTCTCCGCTGTGTAACTCTCCTGTGCTTGCTGCTCCCAACTTAAAAAAAACATTTAGCTTAGAGATAGATGCGCTACAGGTGCTTGTGATGCGGGTGGAACTGACCACCTAGTATGTTACTTCTCTAAGAAGTTCAGTAAACACCAGTCTCACTAAAGCACTATTGCCAACCCATAAATTATAGAGGTACTGTGATGATTTGGGTCAGTTTCACCACATTAAGTTGTGTACCAGAACAACGTAAATTTGACAATTAATTTTGAACTAAACCAGCATTGGAAAGTGCCACATCAGAGAAACTGAACATCTGATGATCTGATAGTACTGAGTGACTATTTATTCTGCCCTCACTAGATGACTGAGCTAACTAGTTCGACAGAGAGCTAAACAGATTCCACACAACAAATCCTTCATTCTTATAAGCTTTATTGATGTTTGGTGATATTTTGTGAAACTGTAACAGAATAAACAACTAAGCACAATCAGAAATTGTCCCGTACTTTCACATACAGACATAGGAAATATGATTAACATAAATGCTAACATAGCATGGAAAATCACATAGAGAAGCTAGCGTGATTACCGATATGCTAACACAGCTCTATATTACATAAGTTAGGACTGTATTTTCATAATTACCAACATCAGCCTCATAGAAACAAGTAAACATTTAGAACAATTTGAAATAACACAGACATAGAATTTCTGGGTCTTTAAGAGAAATACTGAAAGAATGTGAAAATGACCCTTGAATTACCATGTTTTAAGCTTTATGAAATAAATGAATTATACACATTACAATAAATGCAACATTTACATACTGTAAAATTATGAAAATTATGAAATTATGAAAATACAGTGCATATTAATAATGAACAATAATAAACCTATTCTCTTTGCAGATTAAACCGTTCTTTTAAGAAGAAGCACAACTTCTGAGGCATGTCTTGAATACACCCTGAGAGCAATGCTGGACTGGCCATAAGGCATACCAGGCATTTGGACAATTTGGTGGTTAATGGGAATGATCATTGGAGGCTTCTCTTCACAAGGAATTACAGCTGAAGATAAACGGACGCCAACGCTCAACACACCATCTTCATCTATGATGGGGTCAAGTTTTCTGACTGGACTGTTTTTTGGGATGGTTTCTCCTTTACACAAGCTCTTAATTTCTTCCATGAACAGCTCCTGCAGGACAGTCCGAACAATTACTTCTTCTGCTTGCACAAGGTAATCTATTTTTGCTGTTTCCATCAAGAGCTCTACAATGTGCTGCTTTTTGTCCTGCTTTTTAAATCAGTCTGGCCATTCCATAAGTGAGCAGTTGCCAACTAGAAAAGTGACAAAATCTATCCGAACCAAGCAGAGTGTCAGTAACTCTTGTAGCAAGTGTGACTGCTGGTGGGCGTATCTTGGCCCGACGGCCGCCCCGTAAGGGTAATGTATGAAGCTGAATTTATAATGAAATTAAAGCGTTTCAAATGTAGTCGTTTTTTCTTAGAACCAAACTAATAATTATGGCAAAAAACACAGCAAATTTGTGGAAACAACAGATACAATATTTTACTTTGTGGCAATATATAATTCTTCGTGTACTTTAGTGCCAATTATTAATACAATACAACTCGCTGCCAGATGAACAGTACTTTATTGAACTGTAAAAATGATTGGTGATTATTCCTACATTTTACTGTATTTTTATTAATACAAAATACATTCAATTATTACTGTATTTACCCTACAAGAGGAAACGACAGGGCATATCAAAGAAAAGGCCCATGTTTGAATTACAGTACAGTCTGTACGACGGTAACATCGGTATTTACAGCCTAGCACTGCAGGACTCTCATTTTGGGGAATAACCCCTGATCTACTCGGGCTCAAAATACAAACGAGGGCTTGTTGGAAAAGTCTCCTGGAGATCAATCGAACTGTGGCTGTGTGCTTTCCCTGCCGAGATATGCAGCTCAAAAGGTCGTGGGACAAAAGTATTGGGACCCCATGTCAAGGTGAATGGTTTTTCGGGGAATTACCCATGATCTACTTGGGCTAAAAATACAAATGAGGGTTCATTGGAAAGGTCTCCTGGAGTGCATCGCAGAGAAATTGCGCCTGGAGTGCGGGGGCTCAACCCTGGTGTTTAATTTGAAAAAAGTGCTTCCCTTTGTGTGAAAACATCCAGAAACAATATAATATTTATAGCCACATAAAAGCAGTTTCTGCGTTATTGTGGAGCTTTCCACTTAAAACAATGAGTTCGGTTCTCAAGAAAAATTTGTGTGCGACTGAATCCGTGACACCTGATCCTCGTAAAACTGGGGGTTTACTGTACATCTAAAACCTCTGCATTTTCTCAGAGGATGTGGTTTACTGTGCAGTGGGCACTGTTTGTCTGAATCAGTCGCCTGTCTGGTTGTTATGAGCATCCACAGACACCTCTCTGACTGAGATTGGTGTCTTACTGCTGTGTTTCGGTCAACATTTCAGTTTTACATGCAACAGAACCGCCTGTGAGCCTGACGAAGCTTGGATCATTGAGCCTTTGGGCTAAGTCAGAAACAAACTTTGAGAACACAGCAAATGGCGGATAAGATATCTTGTATATTTCTTTGTAACGTGATGCTAGAGATACCCATTTGTCTTGTAAGGGCAGCTTCTGGACAACTGGGGTGAGGCCACGAGAGGTTTCGAGTAAATTGACTAATGAAGAGAGCCAAAAATAATACTAGCAATGTTACATTTGTTTGTCATTTACGCAAATATAAATGATAAACAAATAAGAAAATTGTATCAGATTAAAGATAATGAAGTCAAGAAAGCAAGCATCAGAGACATCCAAGATGCCATGTACAGGGTGGCTGTAGATCTGAAGGAGTACTCTATCTCAGACTGGTCACCTGAATGAAAGAGATGTTAAAAATCCATCAAAAAATCAGTTCAGTTAAACTGTCCGAATCACACATTATAAGAATGAAACCCCTTACTTGTTTGGTAGTAATCATAAACCTTGACCACAGCTGGTTTGATGTTCTTGACTGAAAACAACTGGTTCATATGTAGCTCATAATTTAAAGGAACATCCTTTGGGACCTGTGAGACACACACCAGACACTGTTCTGTGAACAAGCTCTGCTTATAGAAACAGATTGATGAGCAGTTTGCTGTGGAATAAGATGACTGTCAGAACTTTGTGACCATCAGAACTGATAAGCATAAAGATTTTCATTCTAAAATATCATTTTCATAATAATTTACTCTTTAACTAATGAGTGTTAAACTGCATTTTTCTCACCTCCTTTATATACATGATCACATGGTCATCTTTGGAATCAACTCGTTCCACAAGTGTACTCTTTTTTAGCTGAGGAAACAAGATCATTAGTTTTCTGTAATGTTTAATAAATATTGTTTTGTGTATGTGTGTCTGCGTTTATGTGTGTGTGTTCAATTAGGAATCACTACTACTTACAGAACTGGGATCAGCTGCGAATCCTGATAATACTTTTATATCCACTATGACCATATTAGTGCTTTTTAATGCCCCATTATATCTGAAAAGATAATAAATAAAAGTTAGTCATTCGTTTTTAGTTAATCACTAAATTCTGTCTTAACCACCCAGATAAATTAAAAACATCATACAAGCATAGAAAGTAGCTGATGATCTGAAAAGTGTTCACATCTAGTTTAGCACAGAAACCAAGCTGCTGCAGGCAGTGGACCTCTAAGCACAATCCCAAGTGCACAATAGTATTTTCTTCAATATTAAAAAAACTTTTGCGGTATGGTTTTATGGACAATTACCATTTATCACCTTGCATAACATTTGAGAAAAAAAAAAGAGTCAGTTTTGGCTAGTAAACGTGAAGCAGATATTAAATCATAATTGAATCAATGATTATTGGCTAAATCTTATTGGCTAAACCACTTTCAAAGCCTTTGTAAAAGGATCCAAGGGAAGTTTGTGCAGCTATTAAACATAACTATAACTTTTTTTTTTTTACAAATGCCCTGCACCTTCTAAGGCATCTGGCAATGAAACTAAGTGCCAGAAAAAGTTTGAGTGTACACATAAATAGTGTGAGTGTGAGCTCAGTCGCTGTCCAGTGTCTGCTTTAACCGGCGGGTCACTACAATACGACTCCTCCTGAAGCGCCTGAAGAAGAGGTTGATAAACTGAGCTTGCACGAATTAATGGCGGGAGGCCATTAATTTACACTTTTTTCTTTTCATTTTTAGGCAGAATTTTAAATGAAATTAAAGTGTTTTGGGGTATTTGGGGGGTATATTTAGGCTTTACATTATTAAAATAGGCATTTTTAGGATTTTTTTTACCACATCACAAATTTGCATTTTTTCATAATTGGTGGGAACTCTTGAAACAAAACTCCTGCACATTTCACAGGTTTAGTATATAGTCATTTTCTCTTCAGCTCTTTGGCTTAGTGACTACTGAAGTTAATTGAACTACTGACTACTGAACTACTGGAGTTTATAATTCCATGTGTTTTCTACTCTATTTGCTTCAGTTCTGAATAAATAAACATTTATTTCATTATTACTAATATATATTAATTTTTTCACAGAGATGTTACCAATCAAATGTTCTAGGAAGATTATATTTTTAATGCTGTATTTTGACATTTAATAAAAGTTACAAATAATACAGGGCTTTTTTTTTAATTGCACTGCATCATGTCTAACCACACCTTTTTATAATACATTTACTAACTCCCCCTGTAAATAATTGGGTCAGAAACTGCATTGTTGGTCGAAAAAAATCTCCCCACATCCACAGTCTGCAGTACTACAATTTAACAAATTATTTTAGTACTGTGACCTCAAAAAATTAAGACCCTACATGTTTCTTCATTGTCTAAAGTTATCATTTTACATACAACTTATCTTTTTTAACCATTCTTACTAGAGGTGGGCATAGATTAATCTCACTGTAATCTTGGAATTAATCTAGATTAAAATGGCTCATTTGAATCCTGCCGAAGTTCTGAAGCCCCCCCCACCCATAATGATCCCAATGCCTATTTTTATAGTGTAAACCATAAATATGCCTCCAAATTTTCTCCCAGATCACTTTAATTTCATTTTAAACTTAGTTTAATACATTACCCTTAAAGAAAATGTAAATATTTTTTTA
>JBBPDE010204337.1:0-15593 GCA_037974605.1 Nannopetersius ansorgii
AAATAACAAAACAGTAATGTTAACTCTAGACTTCTTCGGTTTTTCCATCAATCACTTTTCCTCATGGGTTTGTGTAAGCTTCAGGTGACCCTGCTGGTCAAGTAGTTTCATTGACCTCACCACACCTCAGTGTTCACTTTGAGCCAAATCCAGAATTGACCTATATCTGTGGGATCCATCTACACCAGAGGGGAGGTTATTTCCATTTTTTCTGGTCCATCCCCACCCTGTTGGGGTCAATCAGCACTGCTCACCAGGATGTGGGGGATTCCTGACAGTAGCTTGTTTGAGAAAGTCACTCCAGTTTAGGAAAGACGCAGGGATAGGAGCCCTCTGGGGTCTATGGGACCTGGAGAAGCTACTCTGAAGGCCATGGGGGTAATGAACACTTCACAGGGAAGGAGATGGGGTCAAGGTTGGGGGTGTAGAACAGTTTACATGAAGGATTATATTATCTTAAAGCAATTCATACATAGAAGATTACAACTTGAATCCCAGTAACACAACACACAACATCCAGGTGGAGCAAGACTTTTTAAAGGGATTAACCTAGCATGTCTTTCTCAGGTTTCTCTGAGAGTATAGAGAAGCAAATCAACTCCCTCTAAGAAACTAAACCCCTTCAAAGGATAGTCTATAGGAAATTACGGTTAAGCAGCTGGACATACACAGGGCACGGGATAACAATCTGTATTGTCTATATTGTGTAGACAGACATTTATGTTGCTGTTGGAAAATAAAGTGTCATTTTGTTGTTTTTACTTTTATTTGTTCTGTATTTTTTTCATTCTCATGTAAAGTTACTATTTTGTAAATGCATTCTGTTTAAACAATGATAGTCAACATAACACAACTGTTACTTCCAACCATGCAGTCTAATTGACTGAATATTGTACTGACCTGAAGCTACTAATAACAACGGTTGCCTCACTTTAAAGTGTAGGACCCAGCAACCAACAAAAAACAACTAAAGCAAATGATTGATGTGTGTGTAGGAAGTTCTTGAATGGGGTCTCCATTCCAACTGGGTCTTTTCTGCCCTGTTTATACATTTGATTTTAAAAAGCATCTTTTGCAATTTGTGCCTGCGTCTTTCACGCATCTCAGAGGTGTCCAATAGACAACTTGTGTTCAGATTTCATTACAGCCCTTGTCACTTTCACTAAAACTGGTTTTAATCTACAAACAGAGATGGAAAAATTTCAGTTCACAGCAATTTAACTCTTACAATTACACCACACTACAATACTGTACCACCATAGTTGAGTGAAAAACCCTTACAACAGCCTGCAGTACAGCTGAAGATATCAGTCAGCAGTTTTCTTGATCTTCCACAGGACAAAATGATGGACATGCAACACTTCATCCAACTTGTTGAGAAATGGGCAATATGATCATTCAGCTAAGTTGTCATTAGTTTTACCTTGTGTTTGCTTTATTTGTCTTATTTTACGCTGCTCCTTTATATTTCATATAAGTGCTGGTGCTCTGTCGCTTGATGTATCATGCTGTGATGTCCTTGTTGGGGACACATGAGGATACATTAATGTTTACACTACAAACGATGTGTGGCCACATGCATCCCAGACCACCTCAGCAAGTGGTTTGTGTGATTAGATCAGAATATGTCTTGGTGGTGGTCCTTTCACATTGATTTATCACTGACCACTTGTGATCCTATTGCACAGAACACATTTTAGAACCATAATTCAAAGCATATATATGAAGCAATGCTTGAGGTATCTTTGCTTTATCCTTTTCTTTGAAAAACTGTTGTATGAGAACAATAGAAAACCCTGAGATGTGTTATCATGAATTAAATCAGGGCTAAAAGGATTTCATAACACAAGACTAATAATGCCACAGGTCCCCATGTTTGATTGCTGAAATAACTGTTCTGGCTACTGTTTGTGGACTGTTTTGGAAATAATAGGCGCTGGGTAAGGGAAAATCTTTATTCTCATTTTGGTATGAAAACCACAAGTTCTGGAGCACTGCATTCCTGGCAGGAGATCCATGCCACGAATAATCACTAAACCCATAGTCCTGGATTTAAAACATACTGCGTATGTGCTATAATTCAACTGGAATCACAGGGGGGAAGCATTTCAATTAATTTCATCACTCACATGGAGAACCACACTGCTTCCAATGGACCATGGGGTCAAACTGAGCATCACATTTCTACATAATGTCCATACAAATCTAAGCTATAAAGAAAAATACTTTTTTTTTTTTAAAAAATGAGCCATATTCAAATGCTCAAATGTAGGTGCATTGCCGAGGCCCAATGGCATTCTCATATATTCATGGTAGACTGAGCAATCTGAGATAATAGGTTAAGATAATTTCAAAGTTGTGTGGGAGCTTGGGAACCTCACCGCTGTATGTCAAAAAGAGTTTGTACTCAAAGCCCTGGGGGCTCAGAGTCCTTCAAGGGTAGATCTGCCCCTGCAGTTGCCTGAAGGCAAACATCTGGAGTTAGATCAAAGATCTGACACACATTTCAGAGAGGAGATGAACTGGCTTACAGTGACCCATAGAGATGCACACAGCCGCCCCCACAAAAGAGGATAAGGGGAGAGTAACATACTCCACTACTGACCATTCACTACACCCACAGGAAAACTCTATAATAACTTTCCGATCTCATGAGAGTCTATTTGAGGGTCATCTATGGTTGATTTAAAACTTGTTTATTTCAATCAAAGCACCTGAAGAGGAATAAAAGAGTAAAGTAGGGACTAAATTCTGAGTGAGTCACAGCAGAGATGATCAGCAGCATTTGAGCATCCTTCATGTTAGAGAGAATGTGTTTATTGTTGAAACAGTTTCTAGATTTCCAGTTGTATCTCAGGACATTTGAATGCAGCGGATGAGAAAAGACCCTAAACCTTAAACTGGGGTAGAGTGGTCAGTTTGTTTCTTGGACATGCAGAACTGCTTATCTTGGATTTTGTTTTCCTGTGGGATCTCCAGGGAGAGAACAGGGTTCCATGTTTAACCCAGATGGGGGACTGAGTGAGAGTGTGTGAGAGAGAGAGAGAGAGAGAGAGAGAGAGAGAGGAAAGAGGAGAGAACAAACTACAGAAGGAGCATTTTTCTATGTTTATAGGCTTGGAATATGCTATAGTAATAATGTAACATTTATGTACATGTACAGCACTGTTGAACTGAAGTGACACAGAGACAAAGATAGATAGAGCGAGAGAGAGATAGAAAAGAAATGTAATTTAGCAGGCTAGGGGTCGCAGGTCATTTGATTTCCGACTTCCTGTAACTCCATGGCTCCGCGGCGTGGCTGCTTAGCTGGCTCAGCGTGTGTTCAGGCGCGGCCCAGTTAATGGTCTTATTATGTTAGAGTGCTCCCTTGCAGTCTGCCCTGCGCGCTGTAATCTAATATTCTCTTTACATGCGAGGCGCTCTGCACTTTTACTGCTGCACTGCTGCAAAGCTCAGCTCCTCTCTGTAGCGATGCCACAAGGGCTTATGTCAATCCACCCAGCACTGTGGCATACGGCGCGGAATAATTCATATCTGCACAGTATTACTCTACAGAGAATTTGCTCTTTGCACACTTGCATTAATATACACCTCCACACACACACACACACACACACACACACACACACACACACACACACACAGATAAAGGAAAACGACACTTAGAAAACCTCAAACAGTAGACAGCTGTCACCCTTCCCCAGCATGCAGCTTTCTTTTCATCATCAATGCCAGCAGATGCTGTCTGTATACATGCTCACACTATAGAATTCTACCTACTTTTTTGTTGGGCATATAAGTTTTCAAAGTGGCCTAGACTTTGTGACACACTTCTTCCTGCTGTGAGAATGTAAGCAAATGGCCAGGGGTGGTTTCCTTTGAGCCAGTGTGATCTAAACATCCCTTACCCTAACCCAGACCTCCAGACTTGCGATGGGATCAAACATATGCTATATGTCTCGCAGTATCCCCACAGGTCTTCTAATGGGTATATTCTGCTGCTTTAGGGTGCACCATTGCTCAGTTGTGCACATAGCTTGTATCCCCAAAGAAAAAGCACTGAAGGTAGAATGCAGCAGCCAGTACCTGACCTCACAACTCATGGCTGAAAAGAGTCAGGTCATCGCAGCAATGTCCCAACTTGTGGTTTCAAGAAGAAGTTACTGCAGCAAATTCACAAGAAATGGATGCTCAGGTGTCTACATACAGTATATGTACTATAATGTGTGTTATTTCACAGCATTCTTACTTTACAGTGTTTACTCTGTGAGAATTTATATTGTAGCCCTGTGTTTAGAGCAAGAGATAAAGAACAGGGGAATGAGCAGAACAGAAAGTAGGCCAGATAAACAGCATTGCAGCAATGACACAGCCCGTTACATCACATCCATACATAATGTCATTTGAGGTTGTGGCAGCATCCTGTTTGTGTTTTCCCGCTGCCTTGTCTGCTGCATTAGCGAGCCGCTGGCTCGAGCCGAGGTTTTCCATTCAAATGTCAAACAAGAAAATGCCTTTTCTCTCTCTGGTGTTCATCATGTCATTTTCTGTGAATATAGAACATGAAAAATGGTATGTTGCCTTTGGAGAAAAAGCAACAAAAAAATGAATGGGCCCTCATCCAAGTTGTACAGATGCAAAAGGAGGCTCTGAGGACAGACAAACATGTAGCCCAGGCTATATTTAAGTTCAGAATGAAGAGCGTAGCTGGGTGAGTTCTCATCAGTGCTGGGCTGGGACGGGTTAAGAAGGAGGCCGAGTGGCTGCGAGTCTGGCAGTGGCTACTGTCTGTCTGGTCATTATTAGATCAACTGGCTGGCCCCAGCCCCCAGTGTCCAGTGCCAAAGTTAGAGCGAGATGAAATTAGGATATATGGTAGAAAAGGCTGGACATGTGTGTGAACAGTATATCTCAGGGAAGGCTGCTTGGGTTGCCAGATATTAGCCTGCCAGAGGTATCATTTATCTAAACATAATGGCTATTTGGGTGAAATAAGCCAAGATGTCAACCTTATTGACCACTGAAATATAAAGCTCTGGCCCGTGCCCAAAGCACCAAGACAGAGAAACTAAGAGAGCAAAAGCTAAAGAAGGAAAAAAAACAGTATGGTTTATACTTATTGTATACATAAATGTGCCTGTCTTTTAGCTAGTCTGTCTATCTATCTTTCTGTCTATCTATCTGTTCATCCATCCATCCATCCAACTGCCTGCCTGTCTGTCTGTCTGTCTTTCTATAAGAAAAAAGTATAACACATGAACAGGCTTTTATCCTTTGAGTCACTTACTTTTTGGACTTGTGTGTAAAAATGTTCACACTTCAATACAATTAATTCAATGCACTGTTTTCTTCTGTGTGTCCAAAGAAGACCCGGTTCTGATTGTGATCAGAGTGTATGCCGCTTTCTATTCCAATCTCTCTCTCTCTCTCAAACAATAGAGCTTTGATGAGGAACACCCTCTCTCTCTCTCTCTCTCTCTCTCTCTCTTATACACTGTATTTGACGAAAGCCAAAGTGTTGTCAGGCCAACACTGCGGTGACAATTAGCTCTCCGTGCAAATCAGTGAGGCTAAACTTAGGCCTGTCTCGGTTCTCTATGGGCATGACCTTAGGGTGCAGCTCCCGCTCTGGGGAGTGCTTACTGTAAGTCGGAGCAATCAGGCTGCCAAGATTGTTACTGAAAACACATAAAATTATGACTCAATAAGCACAGTGTGGAAGACAACAGCGTGCCGAAAATAGGGCTGTGGATGGCTCTGTGGCTGGTGCTGCCGGTTCAGGGAAATGAGTGAGTAAGGAGATGGCCCAAAGCACTGGAACGTCATGCTGAGACACGTCCAACGTACCAAGGCTGCAGAAGATTACAGAGGAAGAGAGAGAGAGAGAGAGAGAGAGAGAATCCATCTATCCATCTAATCCATCTCTATAGCTGTCCACCTACCTGTCCAGTGGTAAACGTTGGAAGATTTATGTACATATTCATAGATTGATGAACACAAACAACATTCCTGGAACATTTCTGAGTGATGCAACCATCTAAGCATTGGTCTTTTTGTTGGCAAGGCCACAGTCGTTCATGGCCTGGAGTTGTTGGCCTCGGTCTCTGTGGGTGAGTAGGAAGGCCCTCCCTCACTTACCGCAGTGCTAGCTAACACATATGTCTGTTAGCTCACATAACAGAATAAGCAGTTTGTGTTCTCCAAGTTGGTATATTCCTCCAAGTATGCATTAAAATTTTACACTCCTTGAACAGTTTTATTTAACATGTATGAATTAATTTAAAAGTTGTAATTGTACGCAACAGAAAATGATCACTGTATTTAATATTAGAAATTAATATCACACGTGACTGTAAAGAGATTTCAGAGTCATGCAGGCCCAAAACCTCACCCCCCCCCCCCCAACACACCGCGTCAGACAGACACAAAAACAACGCCTGGGCCTGAACCCGAGGAGCAGACGGTAATTAAAGCTGCACTGGAAAGCCCAGAGCACTCTCAGGAGATCAGTTTTTCCCTTGTTTTTGTAGAGGAAGGAGGGAGAGATGGAGGACAGAGATCACTGCTCCATTGTTCAGCTGAATCAATCTGCTGCCTGCCGTTCAGCTGCTGCTTTCAGCACGCTCACTCGGACCCCTCCAGCACGGCCGCCTCCAGCCCCCCTGCGAAAAAAGCTTGGAAAATGTTTCTGATATGGGGGAGAAATACCAAAACACAGTCATGCAAAGCGAGCATCGGGTAAACACAGCTTTCTTTCCGTCGCACTGAAAGCATGATACAGGAAACGGCCCAGAACGTGCTTTCAGAATATTAACCCATAGGAGCTGAGTGCTGTTACATACCTGATTATGTAGTTAATGACGAGAGAGGCGTTTCTATTGAGTTTACATTCTTTATTGACATATTTAAGTCTGGGCTCCTGACCTTTTTCTGGTTGTTTTGGCAAATGCCAAACATGGGATAAAATGTATATAAAGAATTTTTTTCTCATTCAGATCAAAATAATAAAATATTTCCACTTCTACACACAGACTGGAAGTTTGGAATATGCACTTTTTACTGAATCTTGTTACTGAGTTATTAATATCAGCTGAGCGTGCCAGGATCCAGATGTTTCGAGGGGCCGAAAGGTCAGTGCCATCCCCCATGATGTTGACCTAAGTTTGAAATGTTTTCCTTTTGGCTATCTCCCACCCAAAGTTGACTTCACTGTGGAGGAATGACAGTACTTTCCCCTTCAGAACAATGTGAAGATCTGTGTGTGTGTTTCCCGCTGAGCTGGAAGCGAGCTGTATCGTAACAAGCCGAACTGGAGCGGCGGGCGGCCTCCTGCAGGGGCTGACGGGAGGAAACAGCTGTGGTGGCCGGGGGGAAAGAGAGGCATGCCAGTGCTTTGGGCTTCCTGGAGAACAGCACGCTTCTTCCAAAACAACAACAACAACAGCGTCAGAAGAAGCAAAAGTCCGCTGCTGTTATCAGTGTCACCCTGTCCACCTCCCCTTAAACCCTTCCATCTTTGCTTCTCTCCGGCGGCATCAAGCTCATTGACTTTTTGTTAACAAAGTACATAAATAAATTAGCATTTAAATTTAATTAGCCTCTCTACATTATGCAAATTGCACACACACAGTCTCAGCAAACAATGGTTTTAAGGGTCAGTGAAGGTGAGAAGGAGTCAGAAGGTATCATATTATTTTTAACTACTGCTAACACTAAATTATCTGATGTACTGAATGTAAAAATGTGTGCTAAGTCTAGTGCTAATTCAGACAGGTTCAACTAATTAAAAAGTAGATAAGCTTACCTACTGTTAGGTTTCTTGTGTTCTATAATTTTGAGCAAGTTGGCTTAACAATACAAACCCAGACAGATAACTAGCTACCTAGCTAGCTAACATAGCAGGGGAGAGAATTTGTGCATCAATGCTTTTATTAACAACAGTTTCATGATACAAGGTAACTAGGTAACCTAGAGTTATAGTGTGTTTCATGTGTTTGTGAATACTTCGAGATAAGTCATAAAGGAGCTCATTCAGATAGCTTCATGATTACTTTCCACCTCACCATACAAGCCTAGCGTCTCTTCCTTTAACTATTATATGGTCCAAGGCATACTAATCTGCACAATTCCAGCATAGCAAGCTAACTATCAAGCTAACATATTCTTAGGTTTGCTGTGTTAATGAATATTTGGACAAGTTTGCTACTGAACTAACCTAGCAAGTGTTTTTAATGAGTTGAATATGAAAGTGTTAAAAAGCTGCCACAAATAATGCCAACTCTTCTTGTTTCCTGTGTTCTGTAGGTCAGCTAACTCACTAATCAGGGGTTTTCAGTAATGTACCTGTACAATATTTCAGAAAAAAGTGCGGAACTTACCATACAAGTATCTGCCAAATGATAGTAATGTAATGTAATGTACGAACGCCATGTTGAAATGTCACAGGTGTGTATGTATGGCATAACTCAGGTGTATTGTTACTTCATTTGTTACAGAGAAGACATGACATCATACTTTTAACTGTTATACCCTGAGAGGTTACATACAAAAGTCGCCACTGCGGTCTACCTGAAAAAGTTAGCAGGGCGCCCGTGCCCTTCCTTCTGTTGTCTCTCCTATCGTTTTATCTTATACCACCATACTGTTTCATCGGAAGCGCCTTTCACACCTCCTCCCTGACCTGCTGTCTCGGCCAGCATGCTAATCCGCTCCCAGTGTGGTGGAGGAGCCGAGAGACAGAGCGAGGGAGGGAGAAGGTCAGTGAGTTTGTCTGGGCCACTGTGGATGCCACAGCTGTCTTTCTAAAGGCAACGCTGACAACTTATATAAAAGGGTGTCTGGTTTCATAACATCTTTTGGTTTGAGTGACAAGGGCAACACCGTTTGTTTGGGTTTTGGGGCCGGGCCCCTCCCGGCGTCTAACGTCACATTCTGCCATAATCTGCTTCATGTTCTCGCATCATCAGGAGAGAGAGAGAGAGTGAAAGGGAGAGACATTGTGAGAGAGAGAAAGATTACACAAACAGCATCATTTATTCACTGCAGCGCCAACAAGTACCTCCCTACAATTAAAAAAAGAACAAACAAACAAACACACACACACACACACACACACACACACACACACACCATGCTTAATTGGACATGGTCCCCATCTCCCACATGCAAGGAGCTGAGAATCACTCCCTATTCCAGAGGCCTGTTGTGAGGGACTGGGACTGCTTCAACTTGTCAGTATTCAACAGCCATCATGCGGAGGATCGCGCTGAAATCACCCCCAGGAGCCCTTTTCTCGTCTCCAGCTCAGCACCATAATGCCTTCAGCATCTGAGATAAAACTAAACTCCTTAATTGCCTGTGCTGGTGGTTTGCATGGATGTAAACGTCCCGCTGGAGATGCGGTGTGCACGGGGCAGCCGCCTTGGAGCTGCAATCCCTCCCCGCGCTCTCTGGGGAAGAAGCGACGATGCGCCACTCAGACACGGCTGGCTAAATCAATCCAAATGCTGCTGGATCATGGCTAATTTATGTCGCACAGACTACAACCCCCCCACACCCTCACCATTCCTCAGCAAGCCCACTCTCTGCATGTCAAAACTACAGGCTGTCACAAGACACGGACTGCAGCAGCATTTACCTCAAAGACACGTCTAGCACATTTTCAACAAGATGGAGACACGTGGAGCACTTTCCTATCATTACTGCAAGAGCGGGATGTACAACCTGACACATTTTGTTTTTAGCCTAATCGTTTGAAAGGCATTTGAGCACAATTAATGCAATTTTTAAACAAGCAACCTGCGCATATCTGTGATAAATGATTGTGTGTTCACCACCCACCTCTTCTTACCAATTCATCCGAAAGCCAAGTGAATGCAAATGTAATCCTCATGTGGGGGTTAATTCTAATAAAGTGAGGGCCTGGAAGTAACAGTTACTAAAAGCCTTTGTAAAATAACACAATAACTGAGTGCTCTGTTGTTTTAACCATTTTTTGAACCTAAATACATCAAAATATATGGTTGTGAAACACTGACAAAATATGTATGTCGTAATCTATACAAATGATTTAATATATTGATATACAAATCATTGTACATGACATTATTTATTGTTTGTAAAAAAAAAAACTATGCTCTATCTTGACTGTTTTGAATTCAAATATGGTTGCATTGACTTCTTGCACTGTTTAGTTTGGAAGGCTTAGTGTGATCCTGTCAAAGGTCACACATAATGTTGCTATGGAAATAAAAATATGACCCAAAGCATATCCATCTTGAATCTGTTTAACTACATCAAAATCCATGTTACATTTAACCCCATGCTGCTTTGTGTCCCAATTTCTCAGACTGGGATATACCAGTGTATAAGGATTCATATCACAATTTTTTTTTTTTTTAGATTTTTAGTTTCAGCGATATTGGTTAACACTGGTTACAGTGTCTATTCAAAACCAGTATCCCATCTGTATTCCCCATGTTATTATTTCTTCTTCCATATTTAATCCCAGTCAACCTGCAACCCATTGTTCATCCATTCTCATGCCTCTCCAACTGTTGTGTGTTTGCTAGTGTGTCTCTTCTCAGCTCTGATCTCCGGATACCTGGCTGGCGCTCAACTGTTACGAGGACTGTCTACGTAGTGGACGTTTGCTACCTAATGACACACTGTGTTTGTCTCATGGCCTTACTCATCTAAAGTACGCTTCATGCACCTCCTGTAGGATCCTGGAAGAGGAGATACAATAAGATAAACATTTATTAGCCTCACAAGTGGGACATTTGCATTGTTATGGCAGAAAATGACAGTACAAATGTAAGAGAAGCAAAACAATAGTAAAAAAGCTATAAAACAGTACATTATAAAAATATACTATGCTAGTAATACAAAATATAAATATATAGATTTGTGTGTGTATGTAAATAAATGTATGTGTATGTATATATATATATATATATATATATATATATATATGTATATATATATTAGTGGTGGGCCATTATCAGTGTTAACGTGCTGCGTTAACGTGAGACTCTTATTGGGCGATAAAAAAATATCGCTGTTAATCTATTCACAAAGTTGGGTTGGGAGCTGGGTCTACGCAAGCTATGATGACTTTCACCTTGATATTTTGGCGCGGATGTTTGCTTCAGGGAAAATTTATTTTTAAGAAGCGTCCCAATGGAAACCTTGGCAAGAGTAAGGTTGTCTGCACCTTGTGCAGTGCGGAATTAGTTTACTGTAGGAGTTGAGAAACCCGTTCTCAAAGACTTACTTTTAGTCATTATTTGTGTAGCACGCATATTCTGAATTCCATCGGCACAATCCAAATGAGCCATTTTAATCTAGATTAATTCCAAGATTACAGTGAGATTAATCTATGCCCACCACTAATATAAGGCTATATTAAGTATACGTATGTGTATCAGAATCATATACACATGTGTAGGAATGGGTCAACCAACATTTTTGCAGGTCAAACATGTCACCCACAGGCATGATTTTGGGAAGGCTTATCATAGACGAACTTTACAAGTTCATATCTTTGTTAATTCATCACCAAATATCATGTGACATACATGGAAAAGAAAACTTTATTGCTTAAAAAACAATTAGCATTAATGGTTAGCATTAGCGGTTAGCAGCATGCGGCAAACAATAACAAACACTCATACATGAAAGAAACTTTGAAATATGTCAGTGTGCGGTGGGGAAAAGGGGAGAGGACGCAGGTTAAACAATAAACAGAAGGATTTTAATGAACACAATATAGATATACGAAAACTCAACATAAACCAGCACAAAAGACAAGGAAACTAAAACAGGACCCGTGCTCCGGGCAAATAACGAAACAAAAGCAGAGCAGCACGCAGGCAAAGGAAAAAACTAGGGCGAGGCTGCTCGCAGGCAGACAGGAAACAAGATCAGCCGCTCGCAGGCAGGCGTGGGAACCCGGTCGGGGCTCGGGACTCTATAGAGCCTACATGTGCGGAGCACGGGTCTGCGGGACAAGAAAAAAGAACCACAACATGAAACATACAACTAAATAAACCCAGGACAAGCATACACACATTAGGAGAACAAATACAGGCATGGTTGGACTCGGGGTCAGACTGGGCTTATATGCGGACCGGGAAGGGCGACAGGTGTAGAGGGACTAATGACAATGAGACGCAGGTGAAACTAATGAGGAGGGCCGGGACACAAACGGAGCTGAAACACACTTGGAGAAAAAGGGTGGACGAGAGGGAGGAAGGAAGGGAATCGGGACACAGGGAAAAAACGAGAGGGAGGATCTAATATTCAGGGGAAACAGGGCGGCGTCTGGGAGGGGAAGGAGAGGCGGCCGTAACAAATAACTCTCTCTACCCACATGTTTAAACAGGGAACAGTTTACTACTACTAACTAAACTGAGAAAATTGGGGGGATTTAAAACACTAAAATATAAGGACAAGGCACAGAGCAGTCATGCTACATGCTGCAGCAGGCTTTTTCTTCTTCTTATTATTATTATTATGGCAGTTGACAACTTCTCAGTGTACAGAGACCCCTCAATTTTACACAGATCTGCGTTCGTGGATTCAGTCTAACGTGAATCCGCGAACGCAGATCCGTGTAAAACCGAGGAGTTTCTATATATATAACGTATAACGTATAACAAGATATGAACTTTAACCAGACGAGTCACACTACTGTGGACACACATAGAACATAGGGGTGGCCTGAAAACACCATAACAAAAAACAAAATGAGTTAAAAAAAAAGGGAACACAGGAAGAAAATGAGCATTGTGAAGGGTCTCAAGGAGCAAATTCAACTATTTTGGGCCTATGGCACTAAAGGATCGACTACCCATGAAGTCCAATTTTTATTTTAAAGAAGTAAGGAGTCTACTCTCAGTGGACATACTAATAGAGGAGCTCCACCTGGTTGCCAGAGGTGTCGATAGATTATAGATCGTCAAAGTGATGCAATATTGCAGCAGTTACAGAAAAACTCTCCATTCTGTATATTCTTCTGCAACAGTCGCTGCCATGGAACATATATATGGGCCTTATTATACTCTCCACTGAAATACTGGGAAGTCCAAGCCTTCCTAACCCACGAGAGAAGAGGCCCTCTGAAATTAGTGTGAAAAAAGTCAAACAACTTCGCATTTTGCTAATAATGTATTCTAATATCATGCATTAACAAGAAATGATCACAGTGAATGGCTCTCACTGAGGAGGCAGGAATACCAGCATGGCTCTAAAACAAAACAGCACCCACTTCAGCCCAGCCGAAATGGCCACAGTCTCCGCTGCTGGGCCTTATTAAAATTCCAGCCCTCGCCTTGTCCTGATGAAAAATAACTGTTGCAGATCTACCCTGATTAGCCAGCAGGACCGGCTGAGAGGCGGCGGACAGTGCGGAGGAGAGGATAATGGAGCTTTGTTTATTCCCGTGCTCTGTGGAGGCTGGGCAGGTTGACTCTTCCCCATAAGCCTCCTTTCCTCCTCATGCTGTTTTCCCGCAGTCAGCGTGGAACACACACTGCTGCGTCCCAGGCGTCCGCAGGGCTTTTTTTCATGCATGACTGACTCGTTCCTCTCGTTCCCCATGTCTCTTTCTTATTCCCCCGCAGTCCTACCCCCCTCTCCCCCCACACACATCTTCCCGCGGGATGCAAAGCCGGACTTGCTGCTCTAAATCCGGCTGCCTTCGAGAGGCGTGCTCTATTCTGAGGCAGGAAAAACATAAACAACCTGTTTAACGGCTTAAATTCAACGTTCGCTCGTTGGCACGCACGTCCTGCCATTTCAGTCAACAAGCTACAGCAGTTTACACTCCTGTTTACACCAGTTGCATGCATGTACACACACACACACAGGCATATGTTCATCCTCAGAATGTTATTAAAGTTAGTTTATATTCTTTGTATTGCATTTTAATAATCATGAAGTCACATTCAGTTCATATCTGACAAAAAAGTTTTACATATTGTGTCCATGAGGCCTAAGCTGGGCTACGCCATGCATCTGGATGTGGTTTGAGGGCCTTTGTTAGCAATTTAGCCTTGTAGCTTCAGCACTAAATCAAAGAAGCAACTCCAAACACATCTTGACTGATCAACCACATCTTGTTTTCAGTAGATATAACTGGTGTAAAATAGTATAATTTTGCGCGTATGGCACTATTTTTAAGACTGCTTACTATTATTACTTTTTTTAAATGACAATAACTTTGGTTCTACGTGACAGTGGAACACCAAACATGACTCTCAGCATGACTTCTGACAACTCAAGCGCCAACAAACCGGGGAACTTCCACATAAGGAGTTGTTTTGCCGTATGACAATGATTTACCATTTGTTGCGCTGCAGGAACAGATCCGTGCTGCTGTTACTGTTAATCTACTGGAGTGTTTTATGAAACTGGCCCAGAATCAATGAATGATTAAAAGCTCTTAGTCCACTGTAGGATGTGTCTACTAGAAACTATCATGCTGACCAGTAGGTTCACCTAAAGAGTCCCTGTCTGCCCAGAGACACCTATAGAGGTAGAGCATGCCTATATTTAGCATCCACTCACTCCTAGAAGGTCAGAGGTCTTCACAGTAAACCTGTACTGCTCCAATGGCTCTGGTTTGACTAAATCTTTTCACACGGGGAGTGGGCCACCATGAAAGAGGCTTATGGCTGAACAGTGCTGCGGTGGCTGAGCAGGAGGAGGGCAGGCCAAGCGAAGACACCAGAGTCTGTTCTACTTACTGATCTGCTCAGAGCTCCACCACAGGCCCTTCTGATCTTCACCTGTCACAACACATCAGCCCTCTGAAGACCCGTCACATTTCCAACGCGCTTTTAAACATTCCGTTTGAAAAGGAGTGTTTGACGTTCTGGTGTTTGAAATCACTGCACATGAGAGTTTCCATTGCAGGAGGCATAAGACGCCGCACTCTCGTCTATGCCTAGAGCCGTGTTTGACCCGGGGCCGAGCCTCCAGGGGCTGAATGAGCTTTTAGGTCAATGAAGCCCCATGAGCCGGAAAGGCATGATGACTGAGCGCACACATTTGAAGCAAAGTGTCGCTGGCCGAGAGCCTCCCAGGTCACGGCGTGCAATTCTCCACCTGATAAATATTTCAGCCCTACCTCTCTTCTCACTTATGATCAATGTAAACATACCCTGTCCATGTAGACCAGCACCTGGCTGAAAGGGCACTGGAGCTGTCGAGTGTTCTGTAAAGCTTAGGGAATATGGGCCACATTCAGGACAGAGGCATATATTCAGCTCTAAAACCAGTGATTTACTGTATATCCTCCGCAAAACAACAGAACTTCTACCTTGCTTACTGACATTCTGTGTAAGTGGCTTTGAATAAATGTATCTGTCAAATGAAAACATAATGTAATCTAATAGAACCCTTGAATGTGAACCACTCCAATGGATAGAGATACAGGCTTCAAAAAGCCTAGCTTAAGAAATCTTCAGTATTAATAGGCAGCTAATGATTGAGCCACAGTAAGAGCTCCATGTGACACACACACACACACACACACACACACACACACACACACACACACACACACACACACACACACACACACA
>JBBPDE010204344.1:0-15591 GCA_037974605.1 Nannopetersius ansorgii
GGTGCATCGGTAGAAGTTGGTGAGTATTCTGCCGTCCATGCCGAACCTTCTCAGGCGCCGTAGAAAGAAGAGCCGCTCTCTTGCTGCCTTTGTGATCACACCGACGTGGTGTGACCAGCTCAGATCCTCGCTGATGTTGATGCCTAGTAATCTGAAGCAGCTGACTCTCTTCAGAACAGTGTCCATGAATACGACTACTGGGCATTTATCCACCCTACCCACTGGGGCAGTTTTTACCACACACAGAGCTCTGAAGTGCAGATAAACACACTGTAATTTTCACCACTGCACTGAGACCATCACAGTTATCCGACACCCGCAGTTAAAAAACATAAATGACCAGTTTCTTCATAAATATGTGAATTAGTGAAACGGTGTATTGCTACATTCCCCACCATGCTGACACCGGAAGCTTCATACTAGAAGAGTCAGTGAGGGCTTTAGAAAAGGTGGTTAGGCTCTCAAAGGTCGCACTTTTTGGACCACTTCTAGAGGACTGAGTCTTGTTCATTTGAAGAGGACTATATGTAAAAAAAACCCTATTGTTGTCTCATGTTGTTTTAGTGTGTTTTCACATATGGTCGTTTTAAAAGCATCCAAACATTGTCCACAAATATCTATGCTACTATTTTTCTTCAACTGATGGAAAGCAAGAAAGCTTTGGAGACTCTATAACGTGGTTGTTGTTGACAAGAATCTCTAGGTGCCTTTCATTTATTTATTAGTTGAGTAAGCCAAAGGTGTCAGTGAGTGAGGAAAAACTCCCTCAGCTGGAAGAAGAAATCTTGTGAGGATACAAGACTCAAGTTGGTTTCACTAAGTGTCCACATAGGTAAATATTGTTGGAAGAGGAACTGGCAGACTTTAGTCCATAAACATGAGGATCAGGAGCAACAATCTCCACCAGAGCTTTAGGCAGTGTCTGCCTCAGCTTGGAGAAGAGCCTGGGTAGAGTTAAACCAGTTGAGGGCAATTTCCCATGGTGATCAGTCCGGCAAACATGCAGCTGTTCCCCTCAGAGAAAACAGAGGAGACAGTTAGTTCTGTTTAAATTTGCAGATGAATTTAAGGCTTTATATGTAATTAGTAGAATTTTGTAGTAGATAAAATATATGGAAAACATTTTCAGTATATTGTGTGTGGGGGTGTGGACACTGTGTATGGGGAGGGTGGGGGATGTGGAGGGTGTGAATAGACTACAATGTGTGTGCCCATTGTCCTTAATGGTGTTGTGACTAAGCTGGCAGATCTTCACCAATCATCTCCTTTGTTTTATTCATCTTCAGTGTGAGATTGTTGTCCAATTCACCAATTCACACGCCCATGTATCCTTTTGCACAAAACTATGGCTATTATCAAGGTTTATTTTCATTTGTTATGTTTATTTACTGATGTCAGTGATTAATATATGACTAAGTTCATGTGTATGATTCCAGCATAATCAGCAAGCACAGACAAGAGGTGGTTAACCCACGCAGAAAGGCAGAGATAGTGAACCACTGGGTGAAAGACTACCTCGAAGAAGG
Source organism: Nannopetersius ansorgii (assembly GCA_037974605.1). Taxonomy (NCBI): domain Eukaryota; kingdom Metazoa; phylum Chordata; class Actinopteri; order Characiformes; family Alestidae; genus Nannopetersius; species Nannopetersius ansorgii. The sequence goes on from JBBPDE010204344.1 coordinate 1,527, forward strand.
ATATGCAGAGAGCTTCCCACAAGTCTCCGTTGTCTTCGAGGCTAGCATCGACAGGTGGTTCTGTGGCCAGCAAGGGTTAGCACTTTAAGCAGTCAGTTTAGAACACACCAAGAGTATAAAATCCTTCTTTTAACACTGATCTCCTTGATATATACACCTTTGCACACTCTCTGCTCTTTTTTTTGGTTCTCTCATCTCCACACCTCATGTCCATATGTACACCATGGGGCTCAGTCAGGCTACGATTGACACTTTTGACAGTCCTCTAGTCTGGTCAAGATCTACTAAATATAAACATAAGCTGGAGCTGAAGGAACACTCTTCTCTAGGAGCCAAACTGACACGGGTGCAAAATCTCCCTGTGTGCATGATCTGTGACCAACCCAATTGAAAAAAATTAAAGCCCTGTAAAAATTATGTCTACATTAAAAAAGGCCTGGAAATAAGTTATGAACACTTCATTTCAGATTTTAGCAGAATTGGAAATTCATAATTTATTGCCCACTCTGTTTTACACTTTACAATAAAGTGACAAGTGCTACAGTAACATTGACTTGTGTAATGTAAATGAATGAATGCAATAAAGGGCATATTAAATATATTTAAATCATGGGCATATAAAATGCCAGGCTATTCGCAGGTACCTATAAAACAATACTTCTGCATATATAAACAGAAGTATGAAAACAATGTTTAAGCGATCTCCCTTTAATTATGAGCCTTCATGGTAATTGAATTAACCAGTGTAAATAAATGTCACCCAGAAAAGAAAACATTCACACATAAATATACTTTTGAGTATTTTAATTGATTCCAAACAGGACATAAAAACAGCAAAATAACATTAATAATGAGCCGAGCCAACTTAACTACATGAGACGAAAAAATAGAATAAAATGTTTTCTATTTGTGTAATCTGCCCTCCTGTGGCTATAGGCGGAAAAAAATAACAACCGAATCTTCCAGTAAAAAAGATAACTAATCACTAAAAGAATGTAAACACGACTCGTCTATTTGTTATTATGTGCTATTTTATAGCAGCGCCGAAGTGAACAACACGGGAAGACATTTCCAGTCATCTACATCTGAAAACACTGGAGGTGTGTCGGCCTGCTACATATTTACAGGTGTCACAATAAATAACACACAAACCGACTGAAAATGTGTACACATGCAGTGGCGATTCTACACTGAATTGCTCCCCGGGCAAAACAGTGTATATTGGGCTTTTATTGTGTGTTTTTTTGCAAGGTAAGCATAGCAAGCATCATAAGCAAGAAGGCTAACAAACCTAAGAGTTAACGTTATACCACTAATTAACATAATGACATGAATACCTTAATCATACAGAGAGAACACTGTTTGCCCGTTTCTCCTCATCTTCTTTTCTTTTTTTCCTAAATTAGGCACCTGACAGCTTTGGCCTTTTTCTCTCCATCGCTGTGTTTACTTTGTGATCGACAATTAATAGATTTCCCATCCCCCAAAAAACATTTTGTTTCACACCAAATAGAACAAGGACCATATTTTGTTTCAGTCACAAAGAAGCAAATTTCTTACCTATAAAAGGAGCACGAGATCCTAAGCAAAGTGGGTTACAAACAGTCAACAAACAAAAGGACAGCTACCCCACAAAAAAGAAGACACAATGAGGACAATGAGGCCTCTGTAACGTTAATATTAGTTCCAATCACTCTAGAATATGTTCTTACTTAATTCTCTGTTCAGCGTAAGCCCACCCCCACAAGCCCCGCCCCAGCCAATGGCGTGCCTGGAAGATCCGCGAAACTTCGGCGCCTGATTTATGATTGGCTCTCTCCAAGGGTTTCAGAGACTGCCTGAATCTTTCTTGTAATTTATTTTCAATTTTTGAATTTCTGTCTTTACTTTTATTGTAAAATATTCTATTTGAATATAGGCAAAGTGAGGCTTAAACTGAACACAGTTTTCCCCACATGATTTCCAAGGGCAATTGGGTTGCACACACATCAGGGAGAGCATGAGGGCGATTATGTGAATTGGAAATCGATATACAAGTTTCTTTTATCATGTCTGAATTGATCTGATACATAAGGTATGGGCTACATTATATCCTACATTAAGTTCACCTTCTCTCCGTTTATTAGATTCACATATGGTGATGATTCAAGATATATGATTCTTTATTCATCATATACAACACAGTGAAATGTGTCCCGAACATGGTGATTTGTGTTTTGTTAGCCTCACCCTTTGTCTGCACTCTTTGTCCCTCCCACATAGGCTGCTGGTCTATTATGTCCTTGTTTAACAATGTGGCACAACGTTTATTCAGGAATGTCTCATAGGAACATGCATTTGATGTTACAACAGCAAAATAAGCTAATGACTTTCAATCCTTAGATGACATATGATCATCCCCTCATGCCAACACGAGGCAGGACTGCAACGACTTTTGCAATCTTTAAGGCACGTTTTGACGCGTGAAGCTCGAGAGGGCCTGTCAGGTGGTATCAGCATATGTGGATCCACACAACATTGCCACCATCAGAAGGGAAAAGACTCCAGTTTTGATGCCTGTGCACCCGACATTGTTGACCCTTTGATCCCTGACCACCCCAAAGGGCAGCCTGTGAGAGAGGCCATCACACAGCAGTTTTTTACTTAGTTAAAAAAAAAAGATACAGACTATGAACACATTGAAGATTTGTCATGCCTTTGTTTATTTACTCCGGTTCCTACAAATGGAAAGGGAAATTCAGTAATGCACACACATATTGATGAAAGACTGGCGAACATTCCAATACCTTTGTTTTTATCACAGTCAAGCTCCAGCATGCGATTGTACAGGCTGTGCACACCATCTGCTCTAGCCTAAATAGGTGAATCAGCAGTCAATGTTTCATCACCAACATCGTCATAAAATGAAAGGAGTACATTTGTCGTCACATCATCATGGTTCACACTCACCTGTACTTCAGGATCACAGATGATGTTGGGCTCTGCAGGTGGAGCAGCTCAATATTCTCCCCCTCCCCCTCCACCGAACACATCACATGCAATGGAAAGTCATGACGGCACTAATGTACACACTGTACAGAGTGATTGTGGACATTCCTGCCACCTGGGTTTGACTGGACGCCTCCCTCTTCCCCTCCATAATGGGCCCCCATCTATTGTTGGCCAATGGCAACTCCTCTGCAGACATGAAAGCTTCAGGAGGCCCTTCACCTGTTGCCTTTGCACCAGCCTTTTTCCTATTGACTGTAAAACATAGAAATACGCTATTCACTGAATCCTAGAGACACTACATCTCTCATAATGAGTAGAGATTAATGCATTAATTATTTATACATTAAATGTTTCTGTATTACATCTTTATTTGCAGCCAAGTATGCTTCACACTGCTACTACATCTGAAATAACCTCTGAGTAATTGCACTTTAGGGGCTATTAAATTAATTAAAAGGTCCACTTCTGACGTGACGCATCCATATCATTTATTAAAAAAATTTGTAATAAATTTTCAGACAACACTCAAATAGCCTAATAAATAATATTCAACTAAGAACATAAGACAATGCACATGTACTTACGCATTTACTTGGTCAGCAATTTGCCGCCAACAAACCTGCGTGTCTTTGTTAGCTGCTGTGGTGTTGAACACAGATTTGCATGATGATCATACACACTTCCTCCATGAGGTACGGCGATCGTGCCTTGATTTGAAACAGTGACTTGTGCTATTAAATGCACCCCAAGCACAGACCGTGATAAGTACAATAACAAAAAAAATTGTATTCATCAGAAACCTCAAGACACTTTTCTAAACCAGTTTTTCATGCTGATTTCAGATCTGCTTCAGTCCTTTTCAGTTCTTATGAGTTATATTAGATTTTTATTAAACCACAGGCACCAATCAAGTAACTTTCAATATTTACAGTGCAAAGTCAGACATGCGCACACTGTGGCATAGATATAATGATCAGTGTCAGTCAGCGACCACCACTGTTTCTTCAAAAACGCTTATGAAAAAGCATATGATTATTATATGCTAATTATACCAACTATCGTGCAATATAGAACTAGCTCCGTTACAAAAACGGTACGTGCAAGAAAAACAGATTTGAAATCAGCATGAAAAACACTACAGAACCCTCTGATGATTTTGACCTGTTGACCTGTGTAATTGGGCTTCATAGTACTGATGAACACCACCTGGGACAATCTCGAGTTAAGTCACACTTGGTTAAACGCGCTTCTTGGTACAGGTCCCGGGACGGGGAAAAGGGGGTGGGGGTTGTAATGGTTCCATGGATGATGTAAATATGGCTAAATATCTACACCCGCCAGCACCACCAGTGCTGCATTACTGTGGTCAGCCCTGACGCCAGGCTCTTCTCCATTTGATCTCACACTCCACTGAAGAAGAGAAATTAAAGTAAATATTTAGCAAGACCCTAATAAAAGTAGTGAGTGGGTGTACCAATCAATATGGTGGGGGCGTCTGATGAAGTGGTCACTTTGTGGTGTGTGCAGTCCAGAACACACTGTTACTCCAAGCCCTAGTGGAATGTTTTATTGTGTACGGAGGGGTTGAAAAAGTTCCTCCTGATCTAATTTTAGGAGGCACACACACACACACTAAGCCTTTTCCAGTGGAGAGGTGTGAGGAGGGACAAGCGGCAGGTTTTGATTTTGTGTCACTCTGAGCTCTGGTCCAACTGTAACAGGTGCTGACCACCCACTCAGGATCCAGTTACAAACCTTATCCTCCATCCACATAGCAACAGCATCTACACATACTTCTCTCTCTCTCTCTCTCTCACACACACACACACACACACACACACACACACACACACACACACACACACACACACACACACTTTTGCCTGCACAAACCTGAACACCTCAGTCTTAACACAGAAATTTCTCCATTTGTTTTGTAAGAACATCTGTTTTGTGTGTGCTAAAACTGGAGCTATCAACCCTTTAAGTGAACACAATTCAATTTTTATCCTAAATATTTTTATTCTTATTTTTAGTTTATGTTTTAATTTACATTTAGATTATACATTGACAGTAATGAAATGTGAGTTTTCATCAGAGCTCACATCACATTTATGATGTCACAAAAAGCATATTTATAGTCTAGAGTAGTGCTGCCCATAAGCCCTGCTCATTTATGTTGAAATTAAAAGGACTGCTTTATGAACAAGGACCAAAATAGGACAGCAAATCAGAGCAGAGCTCTTTTACATATTAGCATTAAGTGAATAAGGAAATACAGGAAAGGTTTAAAAAAAGGTTATGTTCATAAAAACATCCTTTTCAAATATTGTTTAAATATTAAAAATGCAAGCCACAGCTGTTATGCTACTTCACACCATACAGTTCAATGATTAAATAAAATAACAGGGCTGACGCGTCTAGTTTCCCGAGTTTTTAATGCGTCGTTTGATTCGGAAAAAAAAACAGAAGTGTTAAAAACAGAAGGGTTCAATTAACTGAGGAGCGCAGTCAGTCACTCACTGTGACTCAGGCCGTCGCATATGTCTAGAGGACGCACAAGAGGAACAACACTGTCAGTGCACTGCAAAAAGCAATACAAAATCATCTTCATCATGAAATAAAGACAAAAGCACTGAGCCTTATGCAGTGTACTTCATCCCTTTTGTGACGCAGTGAAGGTGTGCTGGAAAACCACACCTAGAGGGCCATTGGCCCGCATAAATACGCTAAAGAAAATAAATAATTACAAACATTTCACTACTGGTCCTTTCTGAGCATATGCAGAAAGTACAGCAGTCACACAGAATGTCCTCCATGGAATTTCTGTTGTGTGTATGCAGAATTAAATATATATGCATGTTAATGAACTGTATAGTCGTGTGTATAAAAGGTGTTTAGTTCTCGTTTTAAGGGGAATAACTTGCTGACACTCTGCTGTTGTAGGGCATGTAGCTCACAGAGCAGTTTATTTAGCAGTTAGCCAGATAACTCAAGCCCCAAGTCAGGCCTGTCCAACAGGAGATCAGGAATAATTCTACTGATGAGTCTTTGTTTCAAAGGGGAACTCCAGCCCTTTCCCAGAACACACACTATGTAAACTTTTTAGATGTGAACAGAGGAGTTCAGGATAGATTTGTTGTGAAACCTCCATGGTGCACAGTGGAGGTGAATGAAACCAGACACCTGCCTCTAAAAGCTCCCTCACAGAAAGTTCATGTGATTGTGAATATGCTGTCAGATGCCTGAGACAATGCCAGAGTACTGAGAAGCTTTTGTACCTACAATGAAACCCAGTAATGTTGGGTACATGCAGGACAATCTGTGGCAAAAAAACTGATTAAGTTCAGATTTGCCATTTTCCAGCTTTCCATATAAACACTCAGAAAACATGTCTTCACTGGCGCTCGACAGTAAACATAATGGCTAAATTTGCTGGAGACATCCGGTTACATTTACCACCACTGTAAAGAAATACGTGTCCCAACAATGATGTTTCACAACAAATCCCTTCTGAACCACAATGTTTACACACACTGGAGCATGAAAGTTTGGAATGGGGACATTCCTCTGTAAATGGTTAAATGTCTTTCTTTCTAAAATGCTGCACTGTTGAAAAATAAAATGCTACTATTAGACTTTGGGTTTCACTCATCGCACAATCTGTGTTAAAAGAATTGAGAAAAAACAATTTACAGTTTTACCTTCACACCTCCCAAAAATCCTCTCAGTATACCCACTCCCCTCACCACACACACACACACACTACACTCTAAAGTGAGGCTACGCATTTTAGCATTTCATGTTCATCAAGAACATTGGCAAAGTTTCTTTGGAAGATCTTTTATGATCAAAAGCCTCCAAATATTCATGGCAAACAGAAGTAGAATCTCTGACCCTCCTCCTTTTCCACTTTCCGCACACAATTAATGAATATCTATGATCTACACCCCACCACATCCTGTCTTCACCATAACAGCAATGAGATTAGTGGCTAGAGGGAGGAGTCAGCATTCTAATAAAGGTGCATTTTTGCATGACTTCAAGCCAGACTGGACAAATTTACAAAATCCACATACAGGCCCTGCATGACCTGCTTTTATCTAAAGAACATTTTTTTTACACTTTTATTTTGAAATGTTTCACACAATTTCAGACCATCCTTCCTATTGGGAAACCTGTCAGATGAATAGACCTAATAGAACAGGTCAGAATAAAATCTCTTTTCATGTTTTAAAGACAGTGAACCACCACCCACTATTAAAAGGTCCTACGAGTGGGAATTAAACTTTGTAAGGGGAAGTCTGAACTTAAAACATCTCCCTTTATCAATGTGATTGTTTTAGTAAATGTAAACAGAAAATTTAGAGAACATCCAGGACACCATCTGACCTGACCGCCCCCCATTTAGTGTTCCAGTTCATGTTAAACAGATTTTCCCCCGAAATCCACCTGCAAGACATTTAATCACTGATTACTGGAGCATGTAAATCATCACTCATCTCAACCTCCTCAGCTCACAGAACTACAAGCATTCTGTATGGAGACCAGACTCCACGGCTGGACGGCTGAACTGGGTTACGAGTATCCGCGCACATATACACACCCCCCGATTAGAGTTTTTATTTTTTGTTTTGTTTTTTTAAACCACACCTCAAGACTACCCTACAGACTCTGCCCACTAACATGTTCCAGGTTCCACCCACTCATGTGCAGTAGTGCCATGAGGTTGAGCTTTCTATAAGGCTGATAAAAACCCCATTCAGATTTTTTTGATGGTGGCATAAATGGAGAATGGGGGTTTTTCCATCCTCAGCAGTGGCTGCATTTGTGATTGAAGTCTGGGAAATTCAATAGAAACTGTAGAAACTGAAAAGACCTATGGTGTAGATTTGATCAGTCTGGCTCAAACGCAAAGTAGCTCAGAGAGGCTGCAGAACTTCTGAAGCAGCTCCATCGTAGAAACACCACAGCGTCAGAGGGTTCCACATCTAACAGCACGCTGCAAGTTTATTAAGATCCTGCTAAGAAAGTGAAGAGAGGTCCGAAGAGCTGCTAGCATGCACAAGTCCCAACGGTCGGGAAACTCACTATCAGACCATCCGAGTGCGCACACAAAGCAGGGAGTCCCGCAGAGAAACTGTGCATCTGGTTGGACAAGGGACCGCAAAGAGGTGGGTTTTTCCCTTGCTGGCTGAGTTAAGGAACAAGCACAGGGTGAGGGGTCGAGAGAGAGAGAGAGATATCGAGTGAGAAAGAGAGAGAGAGAGAGAAGTAGGGGTGGGGCCGAGGGGTTGAGATGAAGATGATTCAAGGAATAGCAAACTGCACCACCAACTCTTCTTTGGCGTCCACCTTGATTTGGGAGATGGCGCTGTACGCATATGCCGCTATCTTAGATACCTGTGCACAAGAGAGAGAGAGAGAGAGAGAGAGAGAGAGAGATAGAGAGATTTTACATTAGTTAGACACATCTGTAGATCCACAACTAATCCTCCAGCAGTTCGTCTTAAGGCGGGGGGAAGAGGTTACACAAACAGCAACCACTGTATGATTTGATTGCGGTCGTGATTTGATTGCAGCCCCAAAAGCATTAGTGAATTCAGGCATTGATGTTGGAGAATTAGTTCTGGACTAAAAAATTCCCTCCAGATCATCCCAAAGGTTATGATCAGAGCTCGATCCCTCTAGAGAATTCCACAGCCCAACGGTTGGGGCCTTTATACTCCTTTTGTACATCGCATTTGATCTCAGTTCTTAGCTGTTCAGATACTTTTAGACAGATGTGTTACTGTGTGTTACTGCAGGTGTGTGTTTGTGTGTGTTGTACCTGCTGGACATCTGCATAGGACACCAGGTCGCTGGCGAGCACTTGATGAGGCTGGCTGGTGAGAGAGGGCAGAGGGGCTGGCTTCTTCTGACACAGAGTACTGCTCAACACAGCCAGTTTAGTGCTGAAACACACATAACAGTTGTGTGGATCAAATTAATGTTAGAGCACTATATAGTGATCTAGAGCATTACAGAGTGTGATAGAGCATTATAGGGCATTAAAACATCTTAGAACATCATATCACCCCCTATGCTTCCTGTAGTGTATTACAGTTTGTTGCAATAAATAAACATTAACCACTGCAGCCCTTACACATACACTTTAATAAACATTCACAAACACATCCAAAATTACTAAATCATTTTCACACACCTGTACTGTCTAGCTTTGTCCATGTATTCATGCTGCTCCATGCCCTGGGAGTCTGCAGCCGATACATCTATGATGCTCCTGAGACAGAGATCGAGTTTGAAAACACAGTCAGGTCTACCCAAACTTTTGAATGCTAGTGCACACACTGCAGGACGGGTGAAGGTGTGTGTGTTTACATTGCGGTCTTGTTGAGTATGGAGGTGAGCAAGGCCTGTTCGTCTGTGCGTGTGGACGACAGCCCCGGCGGGCTGCGTTCCGTTCCATTGGGCGGTTTACTGTCCGGGTTAGGATGAGGAATTAGCGGCTTATGCTCATCTCGATCCTGCCAAAGTCAAAGGGCAACACAGAGAGCAAAGTGAAAAATCTAAAAACACCATAACCCTGAACCCTCTGCAGTCCAGTTAACAACATAATCGAAAAATCTACTTCACTTTTCAAAATACAGTGTGAGATGGAGCACAAATATGTGTAAAACAAAATTCAGGTTCACTGATTGATAGATTGCATGACCTGAGCAAGGTGCGTGATTTAGCAATTTCCTTTGCTTCTGTATCAAACAGCACCCTAATGGAGGCCTGTTGTTAAAGATGCCTTCTTCAGAATAAAGCTGGTTTCTCTATTGTAACAGAGGAGGAACTTCTCCCACATGCACAGGTTCTCCCTCCTTGCACTAGTCAAGACTTTACACTCTTGCACTTCCCCTTCCACTTTAGCCGTTATTTCAGCGCTGCAAGCGGCCTATTACTTTAGGCATTTTTCTGCACTGCCGCTCATACCAAGTCTGGACCTACTCCTCACAAAGCCTGGCCCACTTTCTGGCAAGTGAAGCTGTACCCCATGCTATCTATAGCCGATTTATAGAGATCAAATTCTATTTACATCAGATTCAAGAACTGGCAAAATTATCTGGCACACATCTGCTTCATACTCAATTCAATACATTAAATTAAATTTGATTTACACTCAATTTGATAACTGTCACAGTAATACTAATATTTGACACAAAAACTTGCACAGTAAGATCTGATACAAATTCCACCTGATTACTGACACCATTACTTTCTAATCATATTTGATTCAGTAACTTGCACCGTAACTTGTCACTCAGTTTACATTTGACTCAATACTGCCACATTTCAAAATGATGTTTCACAGTTCTACATTCTCACAATATTCGGGACCAAAAATTATGACAATGAACACAAAATCTCCTCAGTGTATGTTGTCACAGTTCCATTAGGTGAGGTCACAAACCTGAATTAAATTAACCATCTACTTTGCCATAATATCTGCCAAATAATATCAGGATATCCATATTGGTAAAGAAAATAACAATCAACCTTTGTTAAACCAGGGTTTATTATTGGGGCTCGAACATTCTGGCAGACATACTCAACAGCACCCCAAACCTCACACCCAGATTCATTGATAAGATAACCCCTTATTAGTCCCACAAGTGGAAATTTGCATAGCAGCAGCAAAGTGGACAGAACACAAAATACAAGTACAATAATATAATATAAAGAGTATACTATTAAATGAGTAATACCAGAGTATCTTTGATCATACGCATACTAAATCATATTATACAGCAGCTAAGTTCAGAAAAAGATTTTGTAAAATTAAATCCCTATTAAAGAACAGAAAAGAAGGTTACTATAACCTAAGTGTATTTTAAATAGCAGCTAAGAGCAGAAAATAGAGTTCTTTTAATAGTAAATGCATATTAAACCGCAAAAAAAAAATTTACAAGGGTTACATGTAAACTCTACATATTAGCACATTTTATTGTTACTGTTGGTAAACAGTAAAATTAAGCAGTATTTCTTTAGCTTAGGCCTGTTAACGCTGCTAGGTAGAAATAAAATGAAACACGATTCGTTTTGGAGTGTAACTAAAGTGGAGACAAACGGGATTTTGTTTCTAATATTGAACATTTACGGTCGCTGTTAGCGTTTAGCTAAGGTTGAAGTGGGCTTCTGCTTGTGATTCTTAGGTCCACCTTAAATGGTACAGCAGTTGCATTCTGGCACCGGAGCTACCAGAAGGCAACTGCTGCACCATTTAAGGTGGAACGGAGAGTTTACCAGCAGAAGCCCATTTAGCATTTTAGCATGTGGTCAAACCTGCTCGGTCGCTTCGGTATCGCTGCTGTAACAGCACCCCATGGGCTCAGTCTGTCTCCAGCTTCTCCGTCTGGGCTGTAAAAGAGGACTTTAGGGTCTAAAATTGTGAAAAGGTGAGATTTTTCCCCCCTCCTTCAGCTCTCAGCTGCTGGCTGAGAAGGAAGCACGGTCACATGACACCTCTCCAGTAGAACTTTCCGCTTCCGAGGAGGCGCGTGACGCTCAAACGTTGTTGTGCATGTGTTTGTTTATATTGGATGTGCAATTATACACAAAAGGACCGAAAGGAAAGCTGTAACACTGCCTTAATATACTCTATCCGAGCACCAAGAACCTCTAACTGCACTCATAAATGCATAAAGTGCTCTTCAAAGCCTTAAAATAGTGGAACCTTTTTAAAAGGTCCAGAAATGTTAATAGCCATTTTGAACATGGTCAAAGTGTAAAAAAAGTCTTTAAAGCATTCAGAACATTTAAACAATGAGATTGAGCTGTTAGGCAAGACAGTTTGTGAGACAACATTTATTTAGCTCAGATTATGACCTATTTTTAACCCGTTTTAAAAAAAACTTCTATAATAAGGTGTTTAAAATGTGGTTCAAATTGGGTTTAGTAAAAAGCTCTGTTATGGAGAAATTCGGAGTTTAAAGTGATGGTGAATGGAACCTCTAAAAGCCTCTGTTAGCTCACTCACAGACAGTTGTTCTATGATGAATGCTCTGCCCGAGGCCTGAAATCCTGCTCAAGTTATCGTCTGATCTAGTTGCTTCCATCCTTATCCAAAATACCTGAAACGGCGGTCTTCAAAATGGTTTCAGAATTCCTCTCTCTTTCTTAAGCCAAACCATTCTGGTTTCAAGCAATTCCACCGAAATGGCTCTGCTATCAGAGACTGAAGCTTTAAATTGGCATGCAGTTGATCACAACATCATCCATCCATATTCTCAAACATGGGCATCCCATTCTTCCTCTGCATTCAAGTCTTCCTCTCCATTATGTTCCTACTCACTCCCCCACTCCATCTTCTGGCTCTACCATTTCGACTCACAAGGCAAACCCGGGACATGCTCTTTTCTTTTGTGGTTAGAATGAGCCGTCTTAGCCAAAAAAGCAGCACAATTCCTTTCTAGCTTCAAAAACCTCCTGAAGACTCATCTGTTCACAGAGCATCTGTTCCTCTTTTTGCATTTCTCCTAGTACTTGCATTAGCATTCTCCTCTTGAATGTCTCCTAATATTGTAAGTTGGATAAAAATACTTTGGATAAAAGTGTCTGCCAAATGAATGTAATGTTTTCCAGAGTTTTGAGAAGCTTTTGGTCCTAAAACTAAACCAATTTCTGGTGTAGGTGTACATGCAGGGTGTTGTGTGGCAAAATAGTCCCCAAAGAAAACTTTAGTTTGCCACTATTTTACCATCATCCACACTCCATGTAAACACTCAGGAGTTTCATTGGTGGGTTTGTGGAGGAAATAAAATGACTATCATTGTGTTGAAAACATCTGGTTCCATTCACCACCACTATAAATGAATCCGAGTGTTGACAATGAACAATTCTGCAACAAACCCACTCGGAATAACTCTTTTCAAATATACTGAATTATGGGGGAATTTTGAAGAAAAAGTTTGGAGTTAGACTGTGGTTATCTTCTGTACTGTGTCTAAAGTGATAAGCACTACAAGTACTATTGGGTGCTCATAGACAATTAACTGGACTGATCAAAGAACTCTTTGAACCCACATTCAAGAGGTATCAAAGTAGGTATCTGGGGCATTATTACTACTTCGGTCTACTTATGTCTGCTGCTACCAAGCAAGTGAGCGTACACAAACGCCATTGTGTACCTGTATATATATCCACAGTATTCATACATACAAATACACAGACTTCTATATTTATATATTTGTATGGTTTGTATAATGTACTGCTGTATATTCTATTGTTCATGAGCGGCGGTGCCATTATGGCAACTAGTGACCTAGTGGTTAAGGCATTCGTCCTGTGATCAGAAAATCCAGGTTCAATTCTCAAGACCGCTAGGCACCGCTGAGGTACCCTGAGCAAGGTACTGTCCCACACACTGCTCCCCTGGCACTGTGTTCATAGCTGCCCCCTGCTTCACTTGGTGAATGGGCTAAATGCAGAGAAAGAATTTCGTGCTGTTCACACTGTGTGCTGTGGTGTGTTCACGTATGACCAGATTGTCACTTTCACTTTTCCCTTCCCAGACAACCTCAGGGGCAGAAAGAGCTGCGTGCAATGCCACCCCACCCCGGACAACAGCTGAGAGGTAGAGTCCTGCGCACCCCCACCATTAAAATGTTTCTGACACCCATGCTATTGGTTATACTGCTTTTAATTTCTTGTTCACTTGCTGCCATAATCACACTAATTTCCCACTTCTGTGACTGATAAAGGAATATCTTCTCTTGTCTCTTATCTTACCATATTGCGGATGTTCTATGAGTCTGTAACATCCAACACGATTTCCTGTGCTGTTGTGTACTAGGGTGACAGCATGAAAGTGTCAGATACCAGGAGACTCAACAAGGTGATCAGGAGAGCGGGCGCAGTGGAGGGTGAAGAACTTGACAACTTAGAGCCTGTGGCTGAAAGAATACTGTCTAGACTTCAGTACACTGTGGACAATGCTGATCACCCACTCCAAGCTGTCTTTGATGCAGCTAAAAAGCTGTACATTGTCCCAATTAAATAAATAACAATTAAATCACTAAATGCATGC
>JBBPDE010204394.1:0-15586 GCA_037974605.1 Nannopetersius ansorgii
ATGCACTCGTTACTGTTTCAGCACTTAATAGCTCCTTAAATATCTAACACTGGTCTGGAGATCCACACTATCATTATGATTACAAATATATTAGGGAGCTTTTTGTAGCTCTGATGAATAATAAAAATAGGACATTTCTGGTTAGTAAAAAAACTCAAGCAGTGAAAATACTGTAATTTTATTAGTTAATAAAGAATATTTAGTGTGTTTTTAGTAAATAGTGAGTAACATGTATGAGAAACTTTGGACTGATGGTGTAAGCATATCTGTTAGAGATCCAGCTCTGCTGAAACTGAAGAAACGAGTCTCTTGCTCTGTGAAACGTTGGTACTGTGTCTTTGATGTTTTGTCCTCTGTAAAACGACATGGTGAAAGTGCTGTTGCCACATTTTCATGGCTGGAGGAACATTGAGATTCATAATTATGTTGATGAGGACAAATTGTGCTCCCCTTTAACATGAAAGCACCGAATTCACCACAGCTTTAATTGTTTCACATCAAAAGCTAGTCTGGGGACTCTGGGCGGGATGTGAATATTAATTATGTGCCGCTCGTTAGAATGCTCGAGATAGGCATGTCGAGGGACAATTAGAACTTGATAACCTCTTTCTGATACTGATTATTTTTTAATCAGAGGGGGCAGTAAAAAGGTGTGACTGTCTGGGAGCCTGGTTTTCATAATGGGGATTTTTTTTAAAGAAATAGATTCACTGCCATAGACCAAACTTGAAAAAAAGCTTTCATTCAGATTTCATCCAGCACCCCAGTCTGACCTGTTCATCCAGTGGTCTGTCACCAGTTTTCATAATCCAAACAAATTCAAATAATTTGATTTACTCTGGACACACCTTGTTTTGATTAACAACAATCAAGCCAATGAATCTTGATGGAATCTATTCGATGTACAGTAAATTCCCAGCTTTTCGCCTTCCGTACCAAGAGCACTCGCGTATAGTTAAAGAACATGTTGCTTTGGTTAAAAAAAATGCCAATTTTTATAGTGTAAACCCTAAATCTGCCCCCAAATCTGCTCTCAGAACAATTTAATTTAAATTTCATTTAAAACTCAGTTTAATGCTTTACCCTTAAAGAAAATGGAAAGGTAAACCTGTATTCGCCTCCTTTAATTTAAATTCCCCGCTGACTCGGAAGGTCGTGTATTGGGACACCACGGCAAGGTGAACGGTAAGACTACCCTCATAAAGGGTTTATTAATGATTTATTATCAGTTTAATTAAGTTGGAGACAGTTTATAGATCATTAATAAGCAGTTACAAACCAGTTATAACAGTTGTCATACACTGAATCAGGCTCACTATTTGGTTACTTTCTCAGGCAGAATGTTAAAACTGAACTTCATCGGGTCTTTATTAACGTTAATTGGATCTTTATTAACATGTTATTACCATGTAAACACCAGATCTTACCAAACAGTGAGCCTGATGGCCGTTATAACCTGTCTATAACTGTTTTTTTAATGATTTATAAACGTCTCAAAGCTTATTAACAACATGATTATTAATCATTTATAAACCCTTTATTTAAAGTTAGTGGTACTTTGTTAAAAATCAGGAGGATGAAACGGAACCAGTGGGTTCTGGAAGACTTCTTGGACAGTGGCACTCTGAGAGGGAATCATGTTCCTGAGCTTCACCACGTTTCACAGTTTCAGGATGTTCTGGGTGTTAGAGGCTTCAGAAGGAGTTCATCAGGCCACCAGGCTGGAGACCAGCTTGTTAACTCTGTGGCCTGAGGTGAAGCTCATTACACAAAATCAATCGTCTGAACCTGAGGCTTGCTTGGGGAAACATCGCAAATTAGAGACGGCATGATAATGATGTTCGCTCTTCTCCTGCACACAGCAAACTTCTCCTCACGCCTTCCTGACCTGGAGCTCCCAAAACGTTCCTCTGCTTCAGTGCTGCACAGTATGTCATCATCTATCATGATATCGGGCTGTAATACTGAGATCACTGGAGACTGCAATATGCAAATGAGCCTCTAATCCAATCACAGTGTTTCTGACAGGGTGACCAATCACAGCTCCAGGTGAGTTACTGGGGTTCTGATGATACATTAATATTTAAGCATTAAAGGCCCTGATTGCCTGAGGTGTTTATTCTACATTTTCTTCATTTTTCATTTTGTCTTGATGTTTAACAAGTTTGCGAACTAATGAGATTTCATTAAAATTCATTTTTACACAACCGTTATCGAAAATAGAATTAAACAGGTTGTTTATACATATGAGAAAATGTATTTTCTCATTGGCTGCCCTGAATTGCTGCTCATTCAAAAGACAGGTCTACAAGTCAGTGCATGAATGGGCGAGGCTAAACTGCGGAAACAAGGATTATGTATGTTTATATGTATTAATCACTCACTATTCATTGAGAATTCTAACGCCTTCAGAAAAACGGGTGCAACTTTAAGCAGCTTTCTCCAGAATCAGTGAGGTTTTTGATTCTGATTCTGAACAGGAACATGATTTTGCAGATGGAGTATCTTCATCTAATCTAATACCTACCTTAGGCTGCCACCTGCTGGTCAAAACCCACACTTACTAATTTTCTATTTATTATTTGGTGGTTAAAACGAACTTAAATGTTCATACAGATCTGCCTAGTCACTCAGCGGTTTTGGACTCTAAATGTATCTCTGAGATCTTTGATGAACATCAGCATGGAAGGTCTTTTAGATCTGCTGGAGCTGGTCAGCTAGTGGAGCCCAGGTCTAAAACTAAACGGAAATGGGATCTAGTCATTATGCTGCACCCTGCTGGAACTATCTCATCATGGAGATCAGAACTTAAAACCCCCCGCTTTCCACTGCTTTCAGTTCCCATTATAATCTTCACAAACTGTTTTATCTTGTGTTCTATAGCTTTTAATCTGTTTTGCTGCACTTACCTTTGTTCTTGATTTTGTTGCTAAAGCACAACCGAACAGTCAAATTCACCACAACTGAAAAAAATCTACACCAGGCTTACAGTCACTATAAGTGACTGTGACCAAGTCAATTTATGCCGGAAAAAGCTTTAAAACTCGGCAGTTCCCAAGCTTAGTTTAAAATCCTCACCGTGGTTAGTAAGTAATCCCCCAAAACCATTTAGCCAGTTTTCCCTCACAACTCTTGTGAAAGGTTTGCTCTATGAAATAAATTTTAATGAAACGTTGCTTGTTTTATTTTTTTAAAGAAGCCACTTATTTTAGAGACAGACATGGACAAAATTATTGGTTCCCTTCTGTCAAAGAAAGGTCACTGAAATAACCTGAAACTGACAAAAGGAAGAATCTATGAAGATTAACGAATGAAAATCAGACTTTTGAACTGGGGCCCAACAGAATAATTTAAAAACTCAACCTAATGAAACTGGCCTGGACAAAAAAGATGGCGCCCTTAAGCATAACTTAAGTGTTCCTGTAACAGTCGCTGAGACTCTGTCATGGCTCGGCTGGTGGCCGGTAGGGGTCACTGTTTTGGTTTAGTTTTGGGGCAATAGGCTTCGGAAGTGACTCGGAAGTGACGAGAGTATATAAACAGGAAGCAGGTAACCACATATCACACAGACATTGAAGTCCTATTTTCATGCCCTACGTGTCCAATCAGCCCTTGGTCTCCGGTACCGCTTGCTCTTAGGAGCTTAATCTCTATTTACCTGTGTGTGTTTGAGAACGCGGACTCGTTTGGTGCGAGTTCTTACTCCTCTAAGGAGCGTTCTTAGATTAAATCGCGTGGCTTACCGGCTCTCTCGCTTCGTCCGCGTTTGGGCTCTTCCTCCACGCTACAGTTGGGCAAAGAACCAGATTATTCCTGTTCCGTGACAATGCTGATCCATGTAAAACTGAGGGGTTACTGTATATCCAAAGGACAAAGTAAGTATCCTCAAAAACGACTTTCCAGTAAACCATTATTGACCATTTCCTTAAAATCTACTGAGCATTTTTAATACATTATTCATTTTCAGGTTCTCTAATGTGGAACTGAGACGTCCCCCACCTTATGGAACACTGCACTTAAAGCACCATTTGAACACACATTCAACAAAAATCATGAAACGGGTATAAATGGCAACATTTAATTTGTGACTATCATCCCATTTCTAAGGGCTTTTATGACAAATGTACAAGATTTTTCTTCGTATGTTATTGCTTTACAGTAAAATGCACTGATGTCCATGTCCATTAGAGCAAGACGATACATTCAGATATGTTATACAGATGCCATGGTTCGTAGTATCTAACTTTACATTAAATATATACACATATACCTTTTTTACCTTATTTATTATAGACAGAAATCCCACGTCAGATTGAGCTCACAGTGCATAGGGTCGCATCCGTTCAGAACGAACTACACACACTTCCGCCACTTTTCCAAACATCTGTCAGGTGTATGTGCGCTTGGTTTGAACAACATCTTTTATACAGTTACAACACGATCTGACCTCTCCAAGAGAGAATATTAACAAATATGCAGTTGATATCCAGCGGTGCAGGACGTTTGCATGTGTGAAAAGTGAAAAGAGCGAAAGTTCAGATAACAGTGATGCTGTTCTTCTCAGATGGGGTTAGGGGCACCTGTACACACCAAAAAACAAACTCAATGCTAAAAGACGTTCCTTAGCCTCGTGGAAACAAATAAATTAAGTCAAAGAGGCTCAATGCTAAATGTCAAAATGTCTGTACAGATACGGTTTCCTTAAAACAAAAGAGTGAAAAAAGAATAAAGAGCCGAGAATTCTGCATTATCAAAGTCAGTAAAGTTCAGAAAATGGCACTGGAGAAGAGTTTTCTCTCTTTCTCTCTCTCGTGAAATCAGGGTCCCATTCAAACATAAAGCTGAAGATGCAGAGCTGGAGGGCAGGAGATGGTTCCATGGTCTCCAGGCTGTCCAGGGTGTGTTCACTTTCTCACAGTAACAGTAGCAGCTTCAGGACCCCAGAGAAAAAAAATAAAGTCTGACAGTGAAACACACCAAGCCTGGAACGTCCCAAACGTTTTTCTGACACAGAGGAGCATGAGGTGGTGAGCAAGTCCTTCTCTGACACACTGGGGACGGAAGCGTGAAGATTTAATGCCCCCCCTGGGGGAAGACAGCCTGCATAGAGTCCCCAATCGGGGCATCCTATCCCTCACTGCTGGAGGATCTTTACCAGTTAGATCAGGACTTAGCAGTTAGTCCAGTCTGTCTCAGTTGTTCCTCAGATTCTGCCCTTTACAGCTCATTTCCCACTGAACTAAAGTTAAATCTGTTAGTCAACAGCCTAAATTCAAGCCTGTCCAGCTGTTTATTTTTCCAGTTTACTGGATTGTCCCAATCTCAGCCTGTCCAATTACTAATTTCAATTAGATAGACTCCACAGTTTTAAAATACAAACCTGTTTAGATTCTTAATTAGCTAGAACCAGCCCAAATTTATGCCTGTCCAGAGAGTTCATCTATCAGTTGAAACCCAGAATTCAAGCCTGTCCAATTAGATTCTGGCTGGACTCTCAATTAGCCAGATCTTTGTCGTCCCGATTAATTCCAGTCCAGGTCTCTCTGTAACTCTGTAGCCTGACATTCTAGACTATCCGGTCACAAATTTCCCACCCGTGGGACTAATAAAGGGTTTTCCTGACTTATCTATATTATTTCAGTCCCATAAGATTCTCAATTAGCTAGATCTCAGTTATGAAGATGAATTCTAGCCTGTCTGGTCTCCCCCCATTGTCCAGATTTATTCCAGTCAGTCCAGATAGGCTGAGTTAGCCAGACAGCTCACATTCCCAGGTTCTACAGGTAACTCAAACCAGGACTGTCCAACAGGACCGGAATTCATACTGGAATCACCTACTACAGGGGTCTCAAGCTCTGGTCCTGGAGGGTCGGTGTCTGATGGTGGTTCTCCTCAAACACATTCACTAAACTGAATAGATACCTGGGAGGTGAACCAGGTGTTTCTGAGCAGGGAAATCATCAAAACCTGTTGGACCACGGCCCTCCAGGTCCAGAGCTTGAGACCCTTGACCTACTGGAACATCCCCCACCACCACCAGCACCACCACCACACTGGTATTGCTAATTCCTAACCTCTCAGATTTCCTCAGACTGTGCAGGTTCATGTTTGTCCTTGGAGGAGATGCGTGAAGAGTGATGGAGGAGATGCATGAAGAGTGACGGAGGAGATGCGTGAAGAGTGATGGAGGAGATGCGTGAAGAGTGAGGGAAGAGATGCGTGAGCAGTGACGGAGGAGATGCGTGATCAGTGACGGATGAGATGCGTGAGCAGTGACGGAGGAGATGCGTGAAGATTGATGGAGATGCGTGATCAGTGACGGAGGAGATGCGTGAAGATTGATGGAGATGCATGATCAGTGACGGAGAAGATGCGTGATCAGTGACGGAGGAGATGCGTGAGCAGTGACGGAGGAGATGCGTGAAGAGTGATGGAGATGCGTGAGCAGTGATGGAGGAGATGCTTGAAGAGTGACGGAGGAGATGCGTGAAGAGTGACGGAGGAGATGCGTGAAGAGTGACGGAGGAGATGCGTGAAGAGTGACGGAGGAGATGCGTGAAGAGTGATGCTCGTAGGGAAGTTGCATATAGTAACTCTCAGCCTCAGTCACTTGGTTTGACCCTCTTCGTGTTTATCTACCAGCGTTCCTGCTCGCTTTTGCATGGTGCAGGAAAATAAATAAATAAATAAGTTAATTAATAAATAAAAATAAAAATAAAAATGTCCCCACTGCAGTTTTTTGCTCATAGCTGCCTGGTAAGTGTTCGGGCCACGGTTTCCATGGAAACAGCACTCTGCAAACATCTGAACTGCAGACAGGAGGCGCTGTGGAGGGCTTGTGCTCACAATGGCGATGCAGGGACGTCCACACACACACATACACACACACACACACACACACACACAAAACACACACACACACTGCAGAAGGAAGCACTGGTGTGATGACAGGACTGCTCGCTTTGTTTTAAAGTGCATGTATCTACAAGTAAAAATTTGTGGAACCCCATAGTGTGCCCCGTAATAATCCCTGAAACAGGTCACCCCCATCAGCTGAAAGCGAAGGTCATGCCCCCTCTGGGGAGGGGCAACCACTTTCTCTACCCCTCACTCGCTGAAACAGACGTGGTTTTCTTTCGATCATCCCATCGTCGCCTCAGCAATTCTTAATTCTGGGAATTCTTCGCTCATTTCCCTCTGTCCTAAGGACAAACAGCCCTAAAACGTTCATCAGAAAAGTAGCAAATTCACTGAAAGGTGTGAAGCAAAGAATGTTTCTGTCCTAAAAGGAGTTTAAAGAAAAAAATTTGAAGCCAGTCCTGCAAAAAAAAAAAAAAAGATGCTCATTCGGCATGAGAACATGTATCGAAATATAAAAATAAAATAAAATGACAAAAGAAAAGAAACGAGACGGCTGAGAAATGATAAATATCTCAACACAAATGGTCTTTTTTCAACTCTACTCTGGGATGCGGAGGAAGTCCTTATCTTCATTCTTTTTAAATTTTTCTGAGGGAAAAGAAGAGCTGCCAACGAGAAGATCCTCTCGACGAACAAGGACGTGCAGTAGGGCAGGTTGGAGGTGCGGATGAAGGTGTGGGAGTTTTAGGGCTGAATTTGAAACTGCACACGTCTTTAAACGTGACTGAAAGAAAAGGCTGCAAAGGACGTCCTTGAAGCGTCTTGCTGATAGATGATTTCAGATAAAGGAGATGGAACTCCAGAATCTGATCCATCTGAAGGTCAGCTCTGAGGTAATGGTGGTTTTTTCACACTACAGTGGAAGAACGGTGGCCTTGTAAAATTAACAGAACAGTTCAGTAAGCTAATGTCGCTAACAGTGAATGAAAGCCAATGGTCAAACGTTAGCATTACATTAGCATGCTAACTGGTGGCCACAGGTTTTCCTCCACTGTTGGCAGGTTTTATTGCGCTAGTCCTTTAAGGGCAGGTTCAGAGAAGACAATAGTTTCTAGTGGAGCATTCTAGATCTACGTTTGGTCACTTTTAACATCTGTTCGATTGAGCTAATGTTGCTAACAGTAAATGGAAGTCGATGGTCAAACATTAGCGTTACGTTAGCATGCTAACTGGTGGCCGCGAGTTTTCATCCACTGTTGGTGGATTTTATTGCACTATTCCTTTAAGGGCAGGTTCAGAGGGGGGGTGGTATCTGGTGGTGCATCCTGGATCTAGGTATGGACATTTTTACGCCTGATGCTGATTCTAATGGTCCTCCTGGCACATGGGCAGGTTGACGAAGGTGAAGACGTTGTACTCGATCATGATGGAGAAGCAGAGGAAGATGGCATACAGGATCAGCACGTACAGGCCCAGTTTGAAGTCCAGCTTCCAGTTGTTGACGTGGATTCCCAGGATCTGCACAAACAACAGGCGTTCAGAGAACAGGAGGGACTGCTTCACTTCTGGAAGGCTGATGTTTGGCCTCGACCACCACGCCTCCAGCCCGAGGACGCGGGGGCGTGGTAGACGAGGCCTAAACATAAACTACCAGCATGAGGAAGAGGGGGTGTGGCCAACAAAGCTTAAACCTTAACTAACAGCCTGAGGAAGAGGGGGCGTGGCCAACGAAGCCCAAACATAAACTACCAGCAGGAGGACTAAGGAGCATGATCAGTAGTAATATTGATCAATAGCAGATTAGTAATATTAATCAGTAATAGATCAGTAATATTGATCAGAAGTAGATCAGTAATGTTGATACAAGTAGTGACATTTCACATGATAAAACTACTGCATATAATGATAATTACTTATCTCCAATATTGATGATATTGTCAGAGGTCAGTTTTTTGTTCTGAGAGTAAAAAACAGTGTAACAAGGTTATTTCTGAGCATCTTTTTAAATAAGACTACAGCTTCAGGTGAAGAAGACCAGACTTACAGTTAGAGCCACGGAGCCCAGCAGCAGCACCACGGAGTAAAGTAACCCCTGACTGTTTATCATCACCTGAGAGGAGCAAACAGGACAGTATTAACACCCAACACAGCTTCATCCACTCCGCTCGGCTCGGCTCAGCTTAATTAGAGCTTCAGAGCAGAGCCTCCCAGTCCACTAACAGGCTCATGGGTTCAGTGCCCCTGTTTCTTTAAAACTCCTGTTACTGCAGTTCTAAAACCTGAACAAACTAACCATGAGATTTTAACCTCAGTGCTCCGATGTCATGTCATCACGTCTTCATGCATTTTACTGCAGCTCTCCTCACCCTGATTTTAATTCTGGTTAAACTGAAAGGTGCTGGTTGAGCAGCTCTAAATGAAAGTGTGTGAAATAAAGCCAGTTTCCTTTCTAAGATGAGAGAATCTGTAACAGTGCAGGTCTGACTCCTATTAACTGGTTGTTGGTGATACAGAGTCAAATTAAAGTTCACACAACAACTTTCTCTCATACTGTTTATGCAGTTCTTTAAGAATGTATACACAGGCTGCTATTTTCACTTTTTTTTAACTGTTACACTGTTTGTACTGGCTATACTGGTCATACTTTTTGCGCATTTTCCAACCTTGACTTACGAGTGTCCCAAATTTTTTCGAGGTACGAGTGTCTCTCAGACGATTTTTTGTTTTGAGTTGAGAGCTAAAATTCGGGTTATGAGCTTTTGTGCCTGCAGTTATTTTGCAGAAGTTTGTTTATCCATGTGTCCACAGAGAGTGAGGGACGGTGCTGAGAAGAAGCAGATGTGCATTGAAATTAAGAAATAAATCAGAAAATCATGACCAATGTGTGCGTGGAGTCGACTCAGCGAATCAGAATATTTTCTAAACAGCGAACATCTATCCATGAAAACATGGAGGAGCTGCTGACGGTGTGGTTGAGGAGAAGCAGCTCGCAGGAGAGCCGTAAAGGAGGTGATAAACTGGAGAAGACTCGAGCTGTTTACGCCGATTTGCTGCAGCAGCATCGGGACGGTCCGTTAAAGTTTAAAAAGAGGATCAGCAAATGCTGAACATTATACTTAATAAAACCAGTTAATTGCAGCACATTCTATTGTATTATGTTTTTATACAATATTAATTATTTATAAGCACATATTTCTTATTTAAAACAAAAAATGCAGTGTTTTCTGGAGGTCCGGAACGGATTAATGGCATTTCAGTTCATTTCTATAGGGAAAACTGATTTGACACACGAGTAATTTGAGTTACAAGCTCTGTCACGGAACGAATTAAACTCGTAAGTCAAGGTACCGCTGTACTTATATTTATATAGAAAGCACAGAGAGTCTCTGATGATATCGTGAAACAAACAGAACAGTGATAATAAAGAAGTGAGTTTCTCTAACTTTCTCTCTTTTTTTTTAAAGTACATAATAAGAGTGAGATTTAACCTGCCCTGTGTCTGTTGCACTGTGTGTCCACTGTGGAACCTGAGCTCCACCTTTTCATCTCTCTGTGTACTGGATAAGGTTGGGATGACAATAAATTTCACTTTGGCTTTGGCTTTAGGATAGTGTTGCTTTCGTCAACGATAATTATGACTAAATATCAACGAACATTTATCACGTGACAAAAACTAGACACAACGTTAATGCTGGTCATGTGACGATACCTATAATGAGAAATATCATGTAATGTTGTTGACAAACGAGACTAAATGTGGTTTACAAAATAAAAATGTCTCTTCAGTTCCGTCGACTAAAACGAGACGAGACGTTATTTCCTGGTCGAAAGGGATGACAGACAAAAAGTATTGGGACACTGGACCTTAGAGATGAACGCCATTACGTCCCAATACTTAGTGTTCATTGAGAGGCACTGTGAATTAAATCTATCTAGAGTGGTAAAAAGTATTGGGACACACACACACACACACACAAAGTCAGTCTCTCTCTCTCTCTCTCTCTCTCTCTCTGTCTCACAAACACACACACATACACAGCATTTGATAGGCAGTCTTTCCCATAACTAATGAAAAAAGCTGATGCTAAATTGTTCTGATTGGGTTGTGTAGACTATATTTGTTCAGGAATAAAAAAAATATTCAGGCCAACACACTTCAGACTTTTACCAGTTTTACAAATGTGGGTTTTATTTTATTTAAATTTATGTGCATGTTTTACTTCTTAGAATTTTACTTCTAACATGTTTGGTTGGCAAAATAAATGTCGTAAATTCAAATCTCTGTGTCTTCGTGTCTAGAATGGATGTATAGTATTCTTAAGTCTATAAGGTAACAATAATATAATAATAAGATGGATTGTGAAATAGTTATGAAATAGTTTTGACTAAAAGAAAATTTAGATTTTGTCTATTCTACCACTGTATACTTATACTACACTGCTCAAAAAAATAAAGGGAACACTTAAACGACACAATGAAACTTCCTTTCAATCACACGTCTGTGAAATCAAACTGTCCAGGTTTTGCCTCCTAAGTGTACAGTTTGATTTCACAGACGTGTGATTGACTTGAAGTTACATTGTGTGGTGTCCTCTGGTGTCCTCACCACTGATCCGTAGCTGATGGCCATCGTCTGCAGAGCCCAGGGCAGCCCCAGCCCCACCAGGATATCGAACACATTACTGCCAATGGTGTTGGACACGGCCATGTCCCCGAGTCCTGGAACACAAGGACATTTCAGGAATACTGGGGGTCCTCGGGTTACGACAGTCTTGACATGCAACGAGGTTACGACGCTCACTTCAATAAAAACATTTTAAAAATCGAGATGCGAGAGTTTGTGTACATTAACCCGTCAGTTTTACACAGATGAACATTAGTGGATTCAGTCTAATGTTGATTTTTCTGAGAACCAAACTGTATTACCGCCACCAGTCCAGCAGTGGCAGTAATACACTGAAAAGTTGAAGGAGAAAAAGAAGAAGAAGATGCTGCTGCAGCATATAGCATGACTGCTAAATATCTCAGTTTATTTAGCATTAGTAAGCTGTGCCCTGTCTAAACGTGTGGGTAGTGTCACGTGGGCTGGACCCATCAGGCCCTCGTGATTTGCCTCTGGGCAAGAAACAGGCAGGCGGAAATCCATGCTCTGGCTTTGTTTATTAGGGCTTCAAACCAAAACCTGACTCTGTGGCCATTACAAAACATAAACAGAAAATAACACTCAGCAGGAGTGAGAACAGGGTCGATATGAGGCGATGGACGGATAACCAATGGACTAACACAGACAGACTAAATACTAAGCAAAATCAAAGGGGAACCCAAGGCACCTGAAAACAAAGGAGACACGTGACGCATACAGAAACTTCAAAATAAAAGCCCTCCAGAATGCAGAATGTGAACAAAGGGAAAAACAGAAAACAGCGCCCTCTAACGGCCGTCAGCCGTAACAGGTAGAGGGAGTTATTTCAATCTTTTTTTTGTGTTGCCGCACAATTATAAAGCTAACCACTAATGTTAATGTTTTTTTAAGCAATAAAGTTTTCTGATTCTGATTATTTATTTACCTTTACATTTTATTTAAGGGTGATGCATTAAACTGAGTTTAAAATGAAATTAAGGTGTTTTGGGAGCAGATTTGGGGGCAGATGTAGAGTTTTTTTTACCAAAACACAACAATGCAGTTTTTTACTATACGCGGGGGCTCTTGGAACATAACCCCCATGTACACAGTTAGCATCGTACTTATGGATTACGTGGCTGAACTAATTTGGTTGCATGCGGCGGAAGAATACGCCATAACACAGTGTGTGAGTGAGAGAGCTGAGTCCCTAGGGGCTCAGTTGTGTTTTTATGTTCTAGATTATGATTTTACTGTGCTAGGATCAGTAAGTGAATGAGGCTCGGGTGTGTTTCCATTCGGGTTACGTCACTGTTGTAGGAACAGAACTGTGTTGTAAACCGAGATGCCCCTGTAGTGCAGCTCACAGTCCACCCAAGAAAACACATAGCGCCCCCTCCTGCCCTTTAACCAGGCTGGTTTTGTGCTGCACCCTGAAGCTACGAGTAACAGAAGCTCCGTACCCAAACACCGGGTCAACGGCATTCGGAGGTAAACATGAGTAAACGTACGCTTCTGCCGCGTTTATCACTTTAATCTTAGGACCACAAATGAGAAATGAGCCTCTAGACTCTCTTTTGTGAGTCTCATTCAGAATGGGCCAGACATCATCTGTTTAATTTGCATATCAAAAACATCCAATTAAGCCAACATCAAGTACGTGAGTTCCTGTTTGAAACAGAGGAGAGAAACCTTGTCGAGCGACGATCAGGCTGGCGATGCAGTCAGGGACGCTGGTGCCCGCCGCCAGGAACGTTATTCCCATTATCACATCCGGAATTCCGAGAGTGTATCCAATTATAGTCACCTAAACAGAGAGGGAGGAGAGGAAGAACAACACAATAAACAACAGAGAGAGAGAGAGACAGAGAGAGACAGAAAGAGAGAGAGAGACAGAGAAAGAGAGAAATAGACAGAGGGGCAAAATGGAAGGACAAGT
Organism: Nannopetersius ansorgii; assembly: GCA_037974605.1. Taxonomy (NCBI): domain Eukaryota; kingdom Metazoa; phylum Chordata; class Actinopteri; order Characiformes; family Alestidae; genus Nannopetersius; species Nannopetersius ansorgii. The sequence goes on from JBBPDE010204394.1 coordinate 13,422, forward strand.
GAACAGACCGAAAGATAGACAGAAAGACCTGTGTGTGTTTGTATATAATCACATAAACAAATATAAGATGTTTGTGGGTGAGATATGGGCACATGTTCTCACACCCACACACACACACACACGTTTTTTTCATTATTCTAGGTGATAGAAAGTGTAAAGTGAGACAGAAAGAAAAAGCTTAACTCTTACCATCCACACCATGAAGTAGGAGTACACGGCGATCCAGACGGTGGACAAGAGGAACGACAGCATGAAGTATTTCTCCCAGCGAGGCTTCGCGCAGTTCGGGACGGTGAAATACAGCAGCAGCAGCACCGGCCAGGAGATCAACCACTTAGTCTTATTCACACATCCCCCTGTTACACACACAAACACAGACACACACATAAATATACTCACATATATATACATGTATATATATATACATACACACACACACACCACATACACACACACAAACACACATCCACATACTACGGCATTACCGTTACTGTACTTTAAGCACTTGCAGGTTTTGCAGGTCTCCATGCTGTTTGTGTGTCTAGAGTGAAGGATCTCCTCACATGCAATGTGTGTCTGTCTTATTGTGGTCTCGTGTTTAGATTCCCCTCTCACCAACGGTACCGCCCCTTTTATGAAGGGACTATAATAATTGGTTAAACCAAGGAACGCGTGTCAGCGTCAGCCAATCAGAGGCAGAGATTGCATTGTGTGCACAAGTGAGGACAGAGAGAGGAAAAAACACACGACTAGTCGACTTCTCTTAGGGGGCGTCGACTTCTCTGTAGTCGACTAGTCGACTTTTGTGTTAATGCCCTAGACCACGGTGTACTAGGAGAACCTTTGGGACATGGTGGAACAGAAGATTCGCATCATGGATGTGAAGCTGAGAAATCTGCAGTGACTGCGTGATGCGATCGTGTCAATATGGACTAGAATCCATCCAAAGCCAGAATCCATGGCTTTATTTCACACATTTTCATTTAGAGCTGCTCAACCAACACCTTTCAGTTTAACCTACAGGTTCTGGAATAAGTGGTGTGTGGGCAGTAAGTCACTGGCTGAATCGTGTCCCCGTCTCTTACGTGGGATGCTGAATGGTGAGGTCTGTTCTCCGTCCTCCTCCTCGCTGGGTTTGTCCTCCGGAACGTTTCCATTCTCGATGTCAGTCTTCCCGTCGATCACCGCCGTCTCCACACCGTTCGCTCCCTGAACCAACTTCTGACGCTAAAACACAACAGACTGGCTTCAGAAAGCAGGTCATTCAAACACCCACCACAGGAACTCAGATAGACACTAGAAGATGTTTCCGGGAGAGAGTGTGAGAGACTGTTACTGTTATCCCGCGAAATGGTCAGGTGTCCCAATACTTTTGTCCATGTATGGGGGGAGGCGAATCCACTTAATTTATATATAAAGTGTTCACAGCACATCGCTTTTTCCACATTTTGTTATGTTACAGCTTTATTCCAAAATGGATTAAATTCATTTTTTTCCTCAGCATTCTAAAAACAACACCCCATAATGACAACATAAATTGAATTGACCACAGATGGATTCCAATTAAGCTGTAGAAACATCTTAAGGATGATCAGGAGAAACAGGATGCACCTGAGCTCAATTTTGAGCTTCATGGCAAAGGCTGTGAATACTTATGTACATGTGCTTTCTCAATTTGTTTTATTTTTAATACATTTGCAAAAATCTCAAGAAACTTTTTTCATGTCATTATGGGGTGTTGTGTGTAGAATTCTGAGGAAAAAAATGAATTCAATCAATTTTGGAATAAGGCTGTAGTATAACAAAATGTGGAAAAAGTGATGCACTGTGAATACTATGAAGTGCTTAGGGAGGGTTCACTTCACGAGTAAAATAATTTAAACAGCAATTTAGCAACATATTGAAAGCTAAATTTGGCTAAGGAGACATTAGACTGCTGTAACTCCATTCCACCTTAAATTCATGGTGTTTACATTGAGGCTCTGAGGAGAAACTAGAGGTGGGCATAGATTAATGTTTTTAATTTAGATTAATCTCACTATAATCTTGGAATTAATCTAGATTAATCTGAATTAAAATGGCTCGTTTAAATTCTGCCGAAGGTCTGAAGCGCCCCCCCCCCCACCCCCACCCCCGCCGCCAAAATGATCCCAAGCCACCTTAAA
>JBBPDE010204414.1:0-15582 GCA_037974605.1 Nannopetersius ansorgii
AAACACACCTCCAGGCTGTGTAAGGGCTATTTGACCAAGAAGGAGAGTGATGGAGTGCTGCGGCAGATGACCTGGCCTCCACAGTCGCCGGGCCTGAACCCAATCGAGATGGTTTGGGGTGAGGTGGACCGCAGAGTGAAGGCAAAGGGACCAACAAGTGCTAAACACCTCTGGGAACTCCTTCAAGACTGTTGGAAAACCATTTCGGTTGACTACCTCTTGAAGCTCATTGAGAGAATGCCAAGGTTGTGTGCAAAGCAGTAATCAAAGCAAAGGGTGGCTATTTTGAAGAAACTAGAATATAAAACATGTTTTCAGTTATTTCACCTTTTTGTTAAGTACATGACTCCACATGTGTTCATTCATAGTGCCTTCAGTGAGAATCTACGATGTAAATAGTCATGAAAATAAAGAAAACACATTGAATGAGGTGTGTCCAAACTTTTAGCCTGTACTGTATATCTATATCTGTATCTATACATATAAATAAAGCTGAGTATTTTCGCTTTTAAGAGGTAAAATTTTACAGCAGTCTAAAATGTACAGCAACTCTATAAAGTGGGCAAGAAAACGGTACTCTGGAGTAAAGTGATATATGAACCATTTTAACTTCAATAAAACTGTTCACTGGATGGCTCTTTAAAGCGATAAAACAATTATTTATATAAAGAGGTGGCATTCCCCAGAGGGTGACATTGCAGAGCACTCAGAGTCAAGTTACTCCTTTCTTTTCCTTACTACATTTTTGTGCTGAGTTAAGACACACAGCCGAAGTATTCTATGATTTGACAATCTTGTTCAAACAGAGAGCGTGCAGTAATTTCAGACTTTTTGACCCAATCTCAGCAGAAACTTACTCTGAGCCAACATGCTATGCTGACTCCATGCTAGGCTGGCCCCCGGTAGAACAACAAGCTGATGTGGAGGTGCGGTAGACGGGGAGGAGCTGACCAAAGGCTCCAGCGGTTGGTTAGCAGCGGAAGGCTAACCCTCCTGGTCATGCTGTTTGCAAACGTTCCGTCTCTGGAAAATAAAGTAGACAAACTCCATGCTCGGATTTCCACGCAGTGGGACATTCAGAAGTGCTCTGCTGTGTTTCTGTTAAACCTGGCTGGGGGAGAAGACACCCGATGTGGCAATAACACCAGGCGGCTACACAGTCTTCAGAGAGGACCGATGCGCTACAGATTGTGGCAGAGGAACAGCTGCCCTCGTCAAGCTGTCATGGTGTACTGACTGTAAGATCACTTCTAAATCCTGTTCTGAAAACATGGAATTTCTGACTTTGAAGTTATAGCCATTTTACCTGCCCAGAGACTGCATTATATCATTGAGTCTACCTTTGTGTCTAAGGAGGAGGCTGCACTGAAGGAGTTACGCGATATGATCAACGAGCACGAAAATAAATATCCTAATGCTGCTGTAATTATTCAAGGAGATTTTAATCATTGCAATCTCTGGGAAAACATGCCTAATCTGCATCAGTTTGTAACCTTCCCCACCATGGGAAGTAAAACACTGGATCACTGTTACGGAAACGCCTTTTCAGCTGAACCAAAACCTCATTTTGGAAAGTCACCTGGCGAAACCCATTTATAACAGAAGGCTCAAGACAAAGCCAGTTACAGTCAGGACCACTTACACCTGGACTGATGGTCCAAAAGCTAGCCAGTAGGGCTGCTTAGAGGCTACAGACACTTTCAAAGAGACTGTGAGTGACTACGTAAGCTGGTGTACATCTATATGTGCCCTTCCCAGGACTGTGCGTAGGTTCCCCAACCAAAAACCCTGGTTTAATGAGGACATTAAACAGAAAATCAGGGAGAGGAGGGAGGCCTTCAAGGCAGGAGATCAGGTGGAGTATAAGAAAGCCCGCTACGAGCTGCAGAAGTCCATTAGAGCAGCAAAAAGGGCTCACTCACAAAAACTTGAAGGCTACTACCTCAACCACAACATGCGCAGCATCTGGCAGGGAATCCAAGCTGTCACTAACTACAGGGGAACCATAACAACCACACACCCCCGAGACACCACCCTTCCAGACAACCTCAACACCTTCTATGCCAGGTTTGACACACCCTCAAAGGCCCTCTGTGACCCCATGGACACTGTCTTCCAGGTGACACACACAGGTCCTGAAAGCTCTGAAGAAGGTGAACCACCGATGGCTCTGGGACCCGATGGAATTCCTCCCAGAGTTTTGAAGGCCTGTGGGGAACAACTAGCTGGTGTGTTCACAGAAATCTTCAACCTGTCACTATCCCAGGCAGTAGTCCCCTGTATTTTTAAATCCTCCACCATCATACCAGTCCGCAAAAGACCGGACGCCTCCTCCCTGAATGACTTCAGGCCAGTGGCACTGAAACCAGTCGTCATGAAGTTTTTAGAAAAACTGGTTCTTACACACATCAACCACATGGTCCTGGACACTATAGACCCCCTCCTGGTTGCATACCGTCCCAATCGATCAGTGGAGGACGCACCACACTCTGTAATGTATGCCAAGATGCACTTTCTGAATGACAGCTCTGCTTTTAACACCATCCGCCCAGGCAAGCTGATTAAGAAGCTGACAGCTTTGTTTTAAGCTGTTGAATACAATTACAAATTTTAACCATCTCATCACTTGTTCAGATGTATCATAGCACGTATGATCTTTCTGCTTCTTAAAATAAAAACTGCAATGGTGCATATCAGTGATAAAGTGGGTCAATCTGACCCTAAAGCAACACAAGAAGTATTTTGATAAAACAGATTCAAGACTACCTGACCGCACTCATTGATTCAAACTGAAACTACTCAACTCCATTGTTATATTACTAAACATTATCCAACTGTTGATAACACCAGATTCATCATCAATTGCTCAGCTTACATGCTCTGGACAAGGCCATTTGCTCTTGAAGACAAAATAGCATATGTCTAAAGTCAGTAACATGACACAGCAGTCGATGCATTTTTGTCCTCAATCCCACATCTATCAGTGCCTCCATAGTTCTTTGCCTCCATCACAGTGCCTGCCCACTCCGTACCAACACTGGGGCTAATGAGGTACTCATCATCTGTAATTAATTTGCTGTTTAGACGGAGCCAAAAGATTTGGGGGGGGAGCACTAGCTAAGCAATTACTTTCCCCAGCCACTTACATGGCTATACATGTAGCCCACAGATGGTCTCTCATAGTGGTTACTGGAACTGGAAGAAGAGGCGGGCAATAGCAGAGAAATAAAAGAGGAAATAAAAAGAACTCATTCAGGACTGAAAAAGATGTCATCATTTCCTCTTCTAGTTAGAGGCCCCACTAGGTCGCTGCTTAACACAGAAGAAGCAGACTTACGTTTACGGCATTTATCAGACGCTTTTATCCAAAGCGGCTTCCATTCCCTAACTACAGGGGACAGTCTCCCTGGAGCCACTTAGGGTTAAGGGTCTTGCTCAGGGACCCAGTGGTGGTGTGCTGAAGGTAGGATTCGAACCCATGGGGCAAGTGTCCTACCCACTACGCCGCCACCACCCTTGACTTGATTTAAACCTTAGTTCTCTAGTTAATTTGTTGCTTAGTTAATACCTTTGCTTAGCCATTCTATTCAAATGTGATTAAGTTAAATAAGTTGTCCCAGCACTTTAAAAAAGTTCCACCTTAAGTATTTAAGGTGGAACGGAAAATTGGAATAAGGAGCTATCTTCAGCATCGCGGAGGATCTGTACCTACTGTACGTGATAAGTCAGCAGATGAGGGAGAACTAAGTACTTTCAAATAATGACTTTTGTGTTTTTATCGCAGTTAAGTATGAACTAGCTTGTTCGTTTCATTTCGCATGTATCAAACAAGCAGCCTAAGGGGGTGGGTGAAGCATGCGGTGGGTGCGGCATGGCCAGCAACAGTTTATTTGCATGAAAGGGACAGAGCCAATGAAACGGCTCATTTTGAAAGGGACCAAAATTGTGAAAAAAAAAGAACAAAACTGGTGATATCTTTTATGTGAGACTGATTTTGTGCAAAGTACTACATGAACACGTTTTGTGTAGTTCATAACATAACTTTAAAGTGCATTGTGCATAATATGTCCCCTTTAATATCATCAACAATGACAGCTGGCATGCAATAAGCTTACAGGTGGTACTTGAGGATTAAAAGATGGTAAAATAGAGGGGCGTCTTTTGAACAGCAATTATTCTTTTCAAATGCAGGAATGCTAAATAGGTGCATTTTTTTATTTGCATCACTGCTAGAGATGTTTGAAGGTCTTTGCACCAAGCCGCAATATTTTTATTTGCATTGCCCAAACCAGCCATAAAAACTATCATCGATGCATCCGCCATTTAAACTTAAACTTGATGCATTTTTGTCCGCAGACTTTTTATTTGTTTAGAATTCCATCTCAAAGCATCCCTGTTACTCTGCACATTTCATTAAACTGACTAATGGTGCAGCTCTCCTTCAATTACAACAGTAAGGGAAAGAAATTCGATGGACTGCATTATTGAATTCCATCCAACACAAAAACCCTTCTCTAACAAAAAAAATCTGATCTAAAGTATTACTCAACAAATAAAACAGGTACGAAAGACTATACACACAATATAATGGCACAGTGCTACAATAAGAAATTTGCTGCACAATCATGATATAGGTTTCATCATTCAACGTTCTGGAAGATCATCACATGGAATACTTAAATACTTAAAAACATATCATTTATTGATGTGTCTGAATCTCATTTTAGATTTTAGATTCCTAAAATAATGTTTCAATAGAAGAGACATGAATGTGGAGAACCATTTTAGAGTTAAAAGAGCCTCAATACAATATAATGGGTGTTTCTACAACTGTACATCCAAGAACCACATTTATTTTCAAGAGTGTAGGATCCCTAAAGGCTAGCAAGACGTAGGCTGTTATCTGATACCTCTCCTAAGCCCAGCAGACACTGAGGGAATTCTCTGTCTACCACACTGATGCTGCCATTCTGTCAAGTCCTTCATCTGTGGAAGAATATCTCCCCAGCAACCAATGCATGGGCTTAATGATTGGACAAGCATGTGTTGCCATAGCTACTGGAAGCTCCCATCCTGTTCTCTCTGCCTTCTCTACCTCAGTGCCAGTCGTGGAAAAAAGAAGCATTCTCCATGTTTCACTCATGGATGTTCCTGTCTCCTCCCTGCTAATGCTGGTTGTGAGCATGGACATTAAAAATTACTTTTTTTTAACTCACATAAGAATGGGTCTGAGTAAGAGGCCAACATCTCACTCTTTTTGTCTTTGATTCTCCCCATTAGTCTAGGTCTGTTCAGCATTCGTAAGAAACTATATAAACAAGTGTGTTTTATTAAGTGAAATCCAGGTAATAGGGTTCGAATACAGGTGCAACAGCCTCCATCCAAGCAATAATTTGGCCTACCGTCAATGAAATGGTTATATTTCAGCAGTCACTCAGTTACAAACAGTTCAAGCGAAGCAGAACAGTATCTAAACAAAGCACAGATACAATGAGCAGCACATATTTTTTTGTCAGTCTGGCATTTTTTGGGTTTTTCTCATTTGATTGGCATCTAAAGCTGATCTGCCAGTACGGCATGAGCACCACGGCTGGCAACTGAAAATGCACGGTAGAATGGCTCATTTATACACCCAATTAACCAGGCTTTTCTGAGAGGCCTCCTTTGACAGGCATCTTAATGAGCCACACTGCAAAAATTGAACCTTTTAAAGCACCGTATAGAAACATTTTTAAGAGTATATTATTAGAATTGTTCCACGCTACCCTTGCATGGTATTAGGTAATACCGAACCTCATGCTTTCCACTTGCTGTCTTTGAGCACAGACTGAGAGTAGTGCAGCTGAGCTTGCCTTGTAATGTGTAAAATAAGCTACACAAATAAATAAGAATAATACAAAACCAAATAAAACTAAATCAAAACTGTAAAACCCTTTCTTGCAAGTCTGCCAGGCCTTAAACAATTACATAAGTCTGAAAACATGGTTAAATGCATGTCATGCTCTAACAAAATTCTATTTTACTCAGGAAAGTAACTGATTTGATTATTTATACATTTGGAAAATGTCTGTAGTGGTCACAGTTGGGTGGCCTAGTGGTTAAGGCATCCGCTCTGCGACCAGAAAGTCCGGGTTCGATCCCCAAGGCCGCTAGGCACCGCTGAGGTACCCTGAGCAAGGTACCACCCCCACGCACTGCTGGGTGCCGTGTTCCTGGCTGCCCCCTGCTTCACTTGAATGGGTTAAATGCAGAGGAAGAATTTCGTGCTGTTCACGCTGTGGTGTGTTCATGTATGACAAACGGTAACTTCACATTGCTGGCTTGACTATATCATGCGGTAGGATGAGTAAACCAGCCTTACTCTGAGGCCAATTTTTATCATGTTATCTGATTAATATCAGTGAACGGATGAAATTCAAGGCAGTCTCCCACAGGGATTATATTTGAAACCTCCCATGCAGTGTGATGTAAAATTTTTCACTTGACATAATTTGAAAACCATTTATGCAAAATGACATGAATGCACTAAAAGAAATAGACCAAATAGACCATAGACCTATTTACAGAAACATAATCTTTCAAATTAAAGCTTGTCTTTTCCTTCTCCTGTAAAATGACTTTTTTGGAGACACAAGGTTTTGTTCCAACAGTGATAATACAAGCCCGTTATTATCACTGAGTTTATAGCGGGCTTTGGCTAGTCAGTGAAATCTACATAGTATTCATTGGAAAAACAGGATCAATCCAACCCTACATACTCAGGATTTGTTCAACTAATTCTAATTAAGTTAATTATTTCTAACCTGAATTCACACAATGTTTCTGCCAGCTGTTCTCAGTTGCTGCACATACTCTGCAACAGTGGAAAGTTCCCTTTTCTGGTGGTCTCTTTGGTGAAAGGCACAGCTCACCATTCTTAGGCCATCTAAAACATCTGATGCTCCCTGTTGCCACTGGGAGCAAAATCTCAGAAGTCTAGATGGAAAATGTGGTTATTATGTCATTAGAACGGCACGTTGAAACTTTCCATGACCACTGTGGCTTCCTTTCAATCCAGTTCAATTTTCTGTCAGATCCAGGACTCAAATTGCAGGTTCTTACTTTCAACATAGAAAAATACAAACTATGTATACACTGAGAATAAAATACTGATCCTATGAAAGCAAAAGAACTCTTCATGGCCAACACACATATAAACACTCCCCATATATGCAGATTTTTTTTAAAACTAAGGGGAAGCATAGCAGGCCTGTTATTATCAAATTAGTAAAGAACCATAAGTCATGCTAATGTTAAGATGGGGCATGTTTGGCAGGGGAAAAAAAGCAAGCAAGGCTGTCAGATTGTGACATTGTGAGAGGATAGAAACCAGACCAGGACCGATAATAATAATAATAATAATAATAATAATAATAATAATAATAATATTAATAATATTAATAATAATAATAATAATAATAATAATACATTCAATTTATAAAGCGCTTTTCAAAGTATTCAAAGACGCTTGTACAATATGAGTAGACAAACAAAACATAAGGGAAGAAACATTTGGACATGGGCAAGAATTCAGACAGATTAAAAAAGGTAGTCAGCATGGAATTTGTAACTTGAACATCAGCGAAAGAAAGCAAGTTGGAAGAAGTGACTTTGAGTGACTGCTTAAAGGAAGATAGTCTTTGATTATGTGATGTGGGTGGGAAGGGCATTCCAGAGGGAGGGGCGATATAATCCGATTTTCCATTTTTATCGATTTTCCCCTCCCCTCCTTAAAACAAACCTACAGATGATAAATAAATTAATCAAAAGTTTTAACTTTTATTTTTTTTTTACTTTAGGGCTGAAATTCAATCTGACATGTACTTTGGGTCTAAAATTTTTAGCATGTTAATGAATCCTGGCTCTTCCACAGAATGTATGGGCACCATATCTTTTGTAGAAACAGTACCAGCATTCTGCCAGGCAACTGAAAAGGCACCGCTAGCTAACATGGCTAATGCTAGCACTGCAGAGAGTGGTTGTGCTGCTTAAGCTGTCAGGACTTGTTTGGTCTGTGTCTGATGGCACAAAACCAAAACAATTCCATATTACAGATGTAGCAAGATCTTTCTTTGGGCACAAACTCTGCTACAGTGTTTGGTTGTGTCACGCTAATTTCCCCGTGTATAACAGTGCATCGCATTAGTTCCGCTTTTGGTGCTCACGTGTAAAAAAACATCGATTTTCATAAAAACACATCGTCCTGAACTGTAAATTCAAATTAATTGATAAAATCGCCCACCTCTAATTTAGGGTTTTGGGGGAGTGTGGGCCAATGATGATTATTTCAGACTTATTGCAGTTAAGTTGAAAGAAGTTCTTTTGGGTCCATGATTTAATATCACTGAGGCAGATGGTGAGAGTGGAGTGGATAGCAGATGTCAATGTCCTGGAGGAGAGATAGAGTTGGACATCATCGGCATAGCAGTGGAACTGAAGTCTATGCTAGCGTAGGATCTGTCCAAGGGGTAGGATGTATTGAATGAAAAGGATGGGGCAAAGTACAGAGCCCTGGGGGATGCCATGTGTGACAGGGATGGTGAAGGATTTGCAGTTCTTGATGGAGATGTAAATTTGTCTGTCGGAGAGATAGGAGGTGAACCAGGCAAGGGCTGTACCAGTTATCCCGGAATCCTGGAGATGTGAGATGAGGATGGAGTGCTTGATGGTGTCAAAGGCAGCACTGAGGTGAAGGAGGATGAGGATGGTGATGAGACCGGAATCTGCAGCTAGGTATATGTTATAGGTCATTTTTAGGAGAGCTGTTTTGGTGCTGTCTTTGGTGCAAAATCCAGATTGAAAACGTTCATACAGATTATTGAAGTTTAGATGGGTTTGTAGTTGAGCAGCTACAACTCGCTCAAGGACTTTAGACAGAAAGGGAAGATTTGAGATTGGTCGGAAGTTGTTGGGAGTGTGAGGATCAAGTCCAGTTTTTTCAAAATTGGTGGGATAGTGGTGATCTTGAGAAAAGGGGGGACAAACCTCGTGGACAGACATGAGTTAATGAGACGGGAGAGTTAGGGAAGGCAGGCTTTAACAAAGTTTGTGGGGATAGGGTCCAGGTGACAGGTTAAAGATTTCATTCCGGCGATGGTGAGAGACAGACCAAACCACCTTCAGTGGTGTTGGAGAATGAGGAGAGGAGTTGGGCTGGAGGTTGGGGAGAGCGGGGTAGAGATGTAGTGGTGCTGGTGGTGCCATGGGTCAGGTTGTCATGAATATTATTTATTTTGCTTTTGAAGAATGCAAGAAAAGAGTTGCATTTAGAAGTGGTGAAGGAGTTTGCAATGGTGTGGAAAAAACTGTCTTTGGATTTTTGGATGCAGACTGGATAACGGAAGAGTAGTAGGAGGACCGGGCAGCATTGAGGGCTTGCTTGTATTGCTGTTGGTGGAATTTGTAGGCCTCCAGGTGAACAGTGAGACCAGTTTTCTTACAGAGCCGTTCCAGCTGTCTGCTTTTGGATTTGAGCGTGTAAATGAGACAGCTTTGGTCTTGATGTAGCAGAAAGAGAATGCTTTCATAAACTGTTCCATTTTTCCATTGATCTTTAATTTGCCTGCCGCTTTCACAGGGGCTTATTATGGGGCGTTGTCTCATCCTCATTTTCTTATCCTTCTTCATTTAAATTACAATACTGTCTGTACACTCTAATGACCTGCTTTTAAAGGGTTTTATAGAGGAGATTAATCCCAGTGATTAATACCCAAGTCTTTCAACTACTGAAAAATGTACGCCCTAATCTACAAAAACAGGATGAGTGAGTGTGAATCATGAAAACCCTGCCTAGGTTGCTGCTAACATCTGCTCATATAGCAGCCTATGAGTCAGAAAAAGATCATCTGCTTGAAAAATATATCATTTTAGTTAAAGAAGCTAGTGCCCTAGGTGGTTTGGGAATTTGCCCTGAGATCAGAAAGTTGTAGGTTCGAATCCCTGGACTGTCGGTTACACCACTGAGGTACCATTGAACAATGTGTCGTCCCTGCACACTGCTCCCCAGGCACCCCATTGCTGGCAGCCCACTGCTTCACATGGTGAATGGGTTGAATGCAGAGACAGAATTTCCCATTGTTCACACTGTGTGCTGTGTTGTGGCCACTTTACTTTAAATGAATCAAACAACACTGTCAAAATGTGTCACACTACAGTATTTTCTTCGTTTTTCTGTTAACAGTAGAGCAGAAAGAAGAAACCATGTATAACCATATAAAAAACTTCTAGGGTGAGTAAAAGCACCACATGTAACACCATGAATAACTAGACTGACCCTGACTTACATCTACCAAAAAATGGAGATTTAATGGTTTCTCTATGCTTGTATATCTACCAGGCAGAGAACTCAAGTTAAAATGACCATAGAGACACAGCTTGAAAACACAATTTCTCTCTTGTTGTGTGGTTCAATGTTTTGCTCTGTTAGTGGAGACCAACATGTGATATCAGCTCTAGATCACATGACAGGACATTCTGACATTTTGGGGCATTTGGGTACCCATGAAAAAAATGCTTGTTTCCATAAAGCACAGTTTCCGCTCGAAAAGTTAAAAAAGCTTTTTGTTTTTTTAAGTAAAGGATGGGGTACTGTCTTCTTGGGCAGCCAGGCAGCAGACTGGAGATGGGGTGATGCGACCCACCTTGCCCCTAAGCCATGGAACTCACAGCTCACCAAACACCAAGCCTCAGCGGGAGCTCCTCTGCAGTCGGGCCAAAGACAAGGGAGCCCGTGAACACCTCCAGAGCCAGGATTGTTGGAGCATCCGCCCCCCAGCTGCCCCAGCAGTTCCAATCCTCCACTTCCTTGTCCTCAGAGCTGATTCCACCTAGCAGCTTGGCGATGAAAAGCCAACTCACTCTCATCGGTCCACCCCATGGCTGGATCCAGCTCAACTCACTCCGTGGGCACCTCTCTGTTGCCCATGTGCCAGTTCAGAAGTCCTCTGCACCTCTGTGGTTAGTCAAGGGAGGCGCAGAAGCAGACTTCCATAACTTAAAGCTTTCACTTTTACTTTTCAAAACAAAAAGGCACGAGGGCCTAAACACAAATAAAATCAGGTAAACTCAAAACTGAAGTTCATAGCAGGAAGCCAGTGGACCGACACTTGATTCCAACATAAACCTTAAATACTTAAATACTCGAACACAAAACACATGAACCAATTGAAACCAAACATCCCTCATTAGTTACAGCAGACCAATACACCGGTCAGTTTTAACTTATGATACCCAAACACAAAACCGGAGTGCACAAACTACTTTAACAATAAAGTCCCACAACCAAAATTTCTATACGGAAAAGACAAGGGCAGTCTCTAGCAGCTGCTGCCCAGGGACGTTACACAAGCACCCACTGTGGTCACATCTCAGCATATTTTGTGTCTGACGTTTGTACATCTAATCTTACTGAGCCAGTTACTGTATTGTGAATAACGTTATTGTGTTGATAGTTATTCTGTTGATAGTAAAATCTTTGAGGCTCATGTCACTGTGTATCCACTATGGTCGCTGCTCCTAAAAACATGCTTTTGAGACAGTAATGTAAAGATATTCTTACTTTTAAAAGGTTAGGGAACTGGTTGTATAAGTTAAGAGCCATCCTCTTTTTTTACAAGCTGCCTGATTCTCTCACAAGCTGCCTGGTCCTCTGTTTTTTTTTCCAAGCTGCCCAATCCGTTTGCTTTTTACAAGCTGCTTGATCCTCTCACTTTATTAACAAGCTGCATTAATTTTCCTTATTTACAATCTACCTAATTTTTTTCATTCTGTTTTAACAACCATCCACACAGGCAGCCAAGGTATGCACAGTCCATGCACAATTTGTATCATTTTCACAGAACTGGATGGCTGAACATGGACCTATCATTCGATGCCAAGCAAGGGCTAGAGGGGTGTCCCTCAGAACTGCAGAGCAGTGAACTGCATTAACAATAATGAAGCACCATCCAATACCTTTGAAATGAGATGATGTTCTGGTGATCTATATCTTATCATTAGTATTTTTAAACATCAGTACTGGACCTCCTTAATCTTCTTAATACAATTAATACTAATGTGGCTTAAACATCCAAACACTATAATAGCTGGTTTCACCAAACTTGTACAATGTAAATATCTTTCTATGAAAAAGGTATTTATTTCCTTACAGTCAGTTCCGTAAGTAAAAAAATACCTAGATTCTGTACTAGACTGAGAAAATTTGCTGTAAAATAACAACATACCAAATTATTCTCTCAATCATTTTTGTAATGAAATATATAAACTATAATTGTACAGCAAAAGATAAATCGCTATTTTCACACCCTTAACAAGGCTCAAAGTAGAGCTGGGCAATATGGCATAAAAATGTAATCTTTTTTCACAAAATCTGATTTTCGATTTCAATCTATTTTCCCCTCCCATCCTCAAAATCAAACTACAGATGACAAATAAATGGTTCAAAACAACTTTTTTTCTTTTACTTTAGGGTTAAAGTTCAATCTGACATGTGCTTTGGGTCTAAAACTTTTAGCATGCTAATGAATCCTGACTTTTCCACAGCATGTATGGGCACCATATCCTTCGCAATATACATTGTGACAGCATAGTGAGAAAATACACTGAAGGTACTGTCTGTATCAACTGTCTTTTTAATAAACTACCTGTGTACTTTCAAAGAACGCAATGTCTCGTTTTAAATGTCAGAGCCCTCTGACATTTAAAAAAAGACATTTAGAATTCTAGAAATGCAGTGTAGAGCTACTTTGAGCCTTGCTAATGGTGTAAAAATAGCTATTTATCTTTTGCTGTACAACTATAGTATATGTGGAAAATGCAGTTTGTTGTATACAGGCACAGAACAGATATATATGCCAACGCTTATTAACCAACAACAAATAAAGCCATCATAAATGCAACTGAAATGCCACATTATTTAAGCAGTGTAATCTGTTAAACAATAAATTCCTGATGTGTAAATAAGAGGAGCAAATTTGATCTAGAATCTCCAAATATCTTCATAATATGTACTCCTTGACAGTTATACCAGTTTAGAACAACTAAAGTTAAGGCTATGTGGTTATCACCAAGGTGATGTTTGTTTGAAGAGTAGACAGTCTTTTTATGCAACTGGTCTTCAGACGGTTTTGAAGTCAGATGAACACTTACAATATTCCCATGAGCTCAGCCCAAGCCATCCAAACATCCAGTTTGCTCACCAAAGATAAACAGCAATTAGGTCAAAAATATGACATTTTCTTATTGTGGTCCAAGAAGCTTGACCTGTCCCATTATCTAAATTAACAGAAAGAGCCAAATACATTTACAGCATTTATCAGACGCTTTTATCCAAAGTGACTTCCATTCCTTAACTACAGGGAACAGTATACCTGGAGGATCTTGCTCAGGGACTCAGTGGTGGTGTGCTGAAGGTATATTTCAAACCCATGACCTTTTGGTCCAGAGGCAAGTATGTTAACCTCTAGGCCACCACCACCTCAAACAGCAACAGTATGTATTACAGTCTGCCAACAAAGTCATTTATCTTCTTCATCCTAAGCCAAAAAACCTGTAGACACTATGGGGTACTGCAGTAATCAAAGGGCCCATATCCAACATTGTCCTTGCGTTTTACTTTTTTCCTTGAGGTCGACTTATGATGCTGATGAGAATTTATTTATTTTAAATTCCCCGCTGAGATATGCAACTCGGAAGGTCACGGGAGAAAAGTATTAGTATAGCTAATTCATAGCTAATTCAACATATAGAATCTAGATTCTATAAATTGTCAGCTCTTATGCTTGTTCTTTTCATTATTTTGTTGTGTACAGTGTTTCAAAAGGCACTTTTCAAATAAAATGTATTATTATTATTATTGTTTTATTATTATTATTATTATTATTATTATTATTATTATTATTATTATTATTATATATGTATAACTGAGAGTTACATCTTTAAATAAAATTTAAATGCTTAATAAAAATGACAGTTACATAAACCAACGTAAATTTTCCACTCAAAGTTTATCTTATCTTACCTGCGTAGAACTGGGGAGATACTGTATAATTTTTTTCACACAATGTACAGGGAAGTGCATTTTCAAGTTAATATTAAAATAAAAAACATTAAAAAGTAAAAGAGTTATGATTGGTTATGATACATGGGGCAGGAAGAGGTTTAATGCAGCAGTTAAACACATGGATGAGAAGGTGTTACCTTGGCAGGTGAAGCATTTGATGTGAAAGTGGATGCTCTGCACTCGTACAACTTCCCCCTTACACACCTCTCGGCAGCGAAAGCAGTAGATTGGCCCAGAGCTTCGATCATTGCCATAGGAACTCTGTTGATAAGGTACTGCTGGGAACAAGAGAAATGGCACGATAAGCAACAGGGAGCAGCAATTAAGGGTAAGTATAGTCACTGAAAAATATAGTCAGCTGAAAGAAGGAGAGACTCTGGGTTTGGACTGCAGGCTCTATGTGTCACACAATGTGTATTCTAGAATGTGACAAAGACCCATGTAGCTTTTATTATTTAGTGACTATACTTACCCTTAATTCCTGCAGTCCAAACCCGGAGTCTCTCCTTCTCTCAGCTGACTATATTGATGGTTCAGGATTCCATGGTCTACACTACCAGTCAGACGTTTCTGAACACCACACCATTTACTACGAATGCTTTCTTCTTGTTAAGCACTGGAGAGTTGCTGAATGAACAACTACAAATAAAATACGTCTAATAAAACAAGTTACCTTTATAACCCTGAAAGAATATATAACACTTGCGGTTGTGTTGTGATGCCTAGTCAACTTCTAGACTGTCCTTTAATTTGAAATTTACAAGTTACCTGTTTCATCCCAATGGCTGTCAGGTAATAGCTCTGATAATATTAGTAGGCCTTTTGTAGGTCAGTAGTGATTAACAAAAATTTCTAATAAAAGGTACAGAAACAGCGAACATATTGTACATTCATTTGATAGTAAATCAATTTAATTTGAGCAGAGCTCCAGATGGCAACCATGCTAGATGTTTTATATTGCGATTATTTTTTTCCTTTCAGTCGCCATTGTTGATCGTCTCTCACAACCAAGAAAATAGAAGTACAAGAACAACCAATTAAAATAAAAAGAACGGTGACCCCTCATAATGTGCGGATATGCTCAACCCGGATCTGTCATTCCTGTGAATAGTTATGGGAATTTCGGCTCTTTTTATTTAGTCGGAACATTTGGATAAGATCACAAAAAATCTTTGGCTCCCAAACACATAGACATATAGGGCAGACACCGCATTGTATTTCCAGTTGACACGATACGTCAGCGTGTCCGCCATACTGCGAGTGGCCAAAGCATTATGTAAACTAATACAGGTAGATGTGGTTTTCTGATGAAAACACAATAAGACTGACAAAAAATACAAACATTTTATTGTAAACACATGGGCTTAAGAAATAATTTCTGAAAACATTTCACTTATTCCTCTCTCTAACACACACACACGCACACACACACACACACACACACACACACACACACACACACACACACACACACACACACACAC
>JBBPDE010204459.1:0-15576 GCA_037974605.1 Nannopetersius ansorgii
GGTTAGATTACCCTTTACTGAAAAATTACTTTTTTTTCAGTAACGCCGTTACTTTAACGCCGTTATTCCCATCACTGATCATCCCTGACTTGCAGACTTTGAGGTCTGAATGGGCTTCGGACATGGCAGCCGCTAATGTCGCTAACAAGCTGCTCTGATGACGTTGCCACTATGAGAACTACTGTATAGACTCTTGCAGCTACTGTGGCTAAGTTGGAGAATAAATGTGAAGACCTTGAGGCCAGGTTGAGATGTAACATCATTATGATTCTTGGCTCTAACTCTCTTACCACAGCCATGGTTGCAGTCCTGCTGAAGGAGATATTCAGCCTGGACAAAGAACCTGCTTCTCAATAGCTCTCATCGCGTTTCTCTGTCCAGATCCAAGGATGCTTCATGACCACTGCCCCCTGGAGATTAAACTCTCTTCGTTTGTCTGATAAAGATTTTTGTCATTTTATCTCTAGGGCTACAGATAAACCCTCAAGTCTTATATTAGGGTGCAAATTATTTCTTATTCTGCCCATTGTAACAAGAATATGCAATTTAGTGCTCTCACTTTTGCAGTATATGAATTAGACCAGAAATGTGCATTTTGTCCACCCCCAGACTGTGTTCCACAAGAGAAGCAGAACGTTTACTTTTACACACACACTCTGCGTACAAATCTAGCCATTTGTTGGCTCACCATCGTAAACGCCTGGCTGCCTCTCGCCTGATTCCTCAAATTAGGACCACTTGCAATGAAATTACAACCCCACCCTATAGAGCTCAATGCAACTTTCAAATACTTTTATTCTGATCTGTATGCTTCTGAATTTCCCCAAATGTGTGTGAGTTTTTGCATAATCTCAATAACCCTGTCATATAACCCTGGAAGCTTCTCTTTCTCTTGATGAACTGCTACTGTCCATTTCTACTAAGCAGTCCAACAAGGAGCCCGGTCCAGATGGGTTCCACATAGAGTTTTATAGGAAGTTTACCAGTAAATTGGCACCACTGCTTCTCTAACCAACCGACCACTACAGTACGGAGAGATTCCGCTGACTCTGACCCAGGCCTCAAAAAGGATAAATACCCACTTTCTTGCGATTCCTATAGACATCTGTCTCTGCTGAAGGTGCTGGCTAAAATCTTGGAGCTGCGATTGGAGGATGTGCTGCCACAAGTTATCTCTGAAGATCAGAATGGATTCATAAAGGGGTGGCAGCTGTGTTCCCATCTTTATATGCTCTTAGACATAAGCTTTTCAAAACCATTCATCTCCTGGATTTGTCTCCTCTATACGTCTCCCCTGGCTAGTTTTCATACTAATGAAGTTCAATCTGTTTTTTTCCCCTATAAATCGAGGGAGGCTGTCTACTTTCGCCTTTACTTTTTGCCATTGATCCACTGTGTCAAATAGTGCGTATTTTTTAGTTATCTTTTTTTGAGATCATATCTTAGATATGTATTTGACTATACACCTGTGTCCACTAATAGCAATCTTTGGGGTCTACTACTGATCTACTAATTCTTATCACATCCATGCAGCATGATGTTATTGCCTTTGTGTCATTAATAGCTGGAAATCCACCAGGGCTCCTGGTGATGTGGCCACAGTGGCTTAGTCAAACCATGTTTTTTAATTGTAAAAGCTTAAGCTCAATTTAAGAGGGTCTACTGGCAACCTTTTATTTCTTATTTTACTGAGCTGCCGGTGATGCCTGACTAATTGACCTCCATTTAGCTAGTACTCTGGTTTCCCCTTAATTTGCATGCTACATTTGTGACCTTTGCATAGGTTTATATTGCTGCTCCTCAGACAGACAGAGCTAGGGTGGGGTGGGATTACGGTGTCATGTTGGTGCGAGCAAGGAGGACAGAACTGTGAGAGAACAGAGAAACAAAACAAGAATGTTTAATCGAAACTGAGAACAAGGTATGAGAATGAAACAAGTCGACAAACTGAAATGGTGCTTTGATCTATTCACAGAAGTCCTTCCATTCTCCGCTGGCAAGGGTTTAAGGGACACGATCAGCTGGACATCGTTTAGGCGCACTCTCTGGTGGCGAGTAAGATTCAGCAGGGTGACACAGTTGGAAATCCCTGCTCGTCTGTCTGCAACACAAAGCACAAGCTGAGGCGGAGAGGAGAGCAGATGGTTGAGAGACTAGGTCTGTGCTCGCTCCTAAAATAGAGCCAAACAAGTTCACAGAGGAGCGAGCAAGGGTTGGTTAGGGGCGACCACATGTCTGCTGTTCTGGACCAGCCAGCTTTTCTTTCACACGCACAAGGGGGGCTCAACACGAAAAGCCACTCACAAACTTGAACTAATGAAACTTAAAAAAGACAGACTAAGAGACACATGTGAGTCAGCCTGGTGCCTAGCAACCCACCCGGCAAGCAGGAGAAAAACTAATCTGAAAGAGGTGAGATGCCCGGCACCGGGCTCAGACCTAATCATACTCTGATGTCATTTCTGACGAGACTGGACTTGTGTTCTAGTACTTTGGTGACGAAGGCTGCTGAGGGCGTGACAGAGACGTGACGTGGGGTTGGTTATGTTTCCGTTTTTTCCCCATTGTGTTCATTGTTTTGTTTTTTTTTGTTTTTTAAAAATGTAATTTTTTTATGACATGCTATGTTAGCATATTATTTTTCTAATCAAACAGTTGATAAAAAGTTAAAACAGGAAGGTGGGAGATGGAAAATTCCTGCCCCCACAACCTTTGTCCTTACTTACTTTCGTTTTCAATGCATTTATCGTCATTCACAAGATCATCTTTCACTGGAAGGTGCTTTATTTAATGTTCAAAGGCTATGTGTTTCTAACCTGAGAGAGATGATTTATGCAGTGGCGATACTGAAGGATTACAATACACAAAAAAACTAATATTTGAAATAGACTGCAGCCCCAGACCAATCTATCTATCTGAAAACCCAGAGATCAAGAGCAAACATATTCAGGTTCATTCTTTCTTCTTCTCATGCCCTTAACCCTCAAACATTGAAAGATCATCTTTCACTGGAAGGTGCTTTATTTAATGTTCATTTAATTGGATGTCTGCAGTGAAACGTAACAAATACATAGCGACAGTTGAAATTGGCTTAAATAACCATTTTTTATTGGAATGCACATGAATTCTTTTAATTGTCGTCTTTAAAACAGGGAGAAAAAGGGATCACTTTGTTCAGACATAATTTTAAAATGGTTAGAAATATTTTTGTCCTGAGAGCTGTGCTGTGTGCTTGCCAAGTGTAAAGATTGCCTTCCACTCTTAATCATTTTAATGCCCC
Organism: Nannopetersius ansorgii; assembly: GCA_037974605.1. NCBI lineage: Eukaryota > Metazoa > Chordata > Actinopteri > Characiformes > Alestidae > Nannopetersius > Nannopetersius ansorgii. Next base: position 3,281 of record JBBPDE010204459.1, read on the forward strand.
TCAATGTCACACCTCTGATGCTGACATCTTTATAGTCAACAAGTTCAAGTACATTGTGCTACATTTTCTTGTTTGGCATCTGTATTGGCATGCTGTTTAACTGTCAGCAGGCAAAATCAATACACTTGGCTTTAATGTGATGTTGCCTGTAATTTGGCCAATACCGTGGGGCGGTGCACTACAAGTGCTTAGCCGATTCTGGCATTGGCTGCTTCTGTGATGAGTCTCTCTCATGAAAGTCACCTCTTTACCAGCACGCTTGCTAAAGAAGGACAGTCACATTTAAGTTCCATGCTTGAACACGATTAGTGATCTTAGTTCATCTTACTCAGGCTAACAGTGACACGACACTGAGTTGCTGTCTAGCACGGCTGAATAATGTGAATAATTGAAATAATCTTGTCTAAATTTTTGAATGTAACCTTCAAAAAGGCCAACATCCAGTCTTATCTCTGATTTAACATTTGCCTCGTCTAATCACAAATGATATGACACAGACACTAACTGTACTACATCATCCTGTGTGCTCTGCATGCATTTCAGATTGTTGTGCCTCTGCTGCACCTCTGCATACTTCTCCTGTATTTTTTTTTATCATGGACTCTTCTTTTTAAGCATGTTCATAGGTTAAGCGAGCCCGGTCTCAAGAAATACAATTTAAATAAAACACATACTGCGATCGCGATTAAGGGCTTTTTTTTCCTGCTAGGACAATGCTTCACTACCCTATGTATTTTAATGTGGAGGGCATAACATGGGCAGTATCTGCGCTAACTGGTGACTGACAGTAGGAGAGAAGGAATGAGATGATTCCTCACCTTAACCCTGACCTTAACCTTAATCTTAACCTTAACCCTAACCCTAACCATCACCAGTTGCTACGCAGTGTGCATTACCATACATAAGGTAGTGAAGCATTGTCCTAGCATGAAAAAAGCCCTGAATGGTGATCGCAGCACATATTGTGATTAAACCGTATTTCATGATGGCTGCACGAAAAGTAGTGATATCTGTTTGGTTAAGCATGTTTCATCCTTACATAGACACTTCAGTGTTTGGCAGGGTTAGGTAGCCAGTGTAATCTAGGTTTAGCAGTTTACTTGGGTAACAAAGCGCTTAATTAAGATTTATCAGAATCAGAAACTTTACTGGTCCCAGAGGAAATTGGTTATGTAAAGACAGCAAAGATGCACGGATGATATTTGTTGGGTAACTACAGTAATGGTAATTTAAATGGTCGTTTAGTCATTTAGCCAAAACATAACCTAGTTTACCGTCGGCTCAGTGAATTATACATTTATCATTTTTATTTGTAATTTTTGGTACCAGTACAAGGAACTTTTTTAATTCTGGTTATAAACTGCAAGCTATAACCGAAGATCACACTGAAAGAATGTTGTGCAAGGAGTCATACCTTATTTAATAAGACCACTGACAAGCAATTACTGTTATCCCAGATTTACCCACACAAGTTCACATCCAAAAATACAGTGCTGTGTGCAATCATACCAACGAAGTACATATTGAGAATCTGTGTAGAAGAGGGTTCTTTAAACTTAACACAAGCAACAGAACATGGACTTCTCATATTATGGATATGGTGCTTGTCTCTTCCTTGCAAATAAACTTTTTGCCAAAAGCTATTCAAGTGAAGGAAATACTGACAAAAATGTTAATCTTGTGAAAATGAAAAAGTACATGTAATTAAATGATTATTAACTAATTACATCTATAAGAACATCAATACAAAAATGGGAGAGAATGTCTGACAACATTTCTGCAGCATGCTAGCATGTTAGATAACAATGTCAATGATGGCAAAGTTTTTAGAAACGGGTGAACTCTGACATCAAAAAATAACAATAAAACCATTGTTTGCGAATAGAAGTACAAGAAAACTAGGCAATAAAAATGAACAATGTTGTTGTTAATACGGGTGAGTTCAAAACAAAAAAGTCAGGGTTGCTCATTGCCAAATATGAACAGAGGCAAATAAAAAAATGAAGGTTTGCTCGGAAAAAAAAAAAAAATGTATTAAATTAATACTGATGAAAAATCCAACAGAAATGTACGTAAATGTACTTAACCACCCAAGTACATGATAATTAATAGCCTGTACAGTCAGTCAGTAAAGCATGTGTTTATATGGCACTAAGCAATAATAATTACTCTAAGATTATCTCTTGAATAATCTTACCAAGTGTTTAGTAGGTGTCACGGCTCCCGACAGTGAAGGCAGGAGCAAATGCAGACTTCCCTACTATATGCTTTTATTAACACAAATAAAACAGGCACGAGGGCCTAAGATAACTCAGAGTATAAACAAAGGAGACAGGAGCAAACACAATGAAGCTAGAATAAAGGAGATCCAACATGAACAGAACTAAATACAAAACCCAATACAGTGTTTGAGTGCATGTCGCAGTCATTGCATAAGCAATTTCCTCTACAATTAATGAAGTTTTATGATTATAAAATGCCTTTTTTATGCAGTTTACAGAATCCAATCTGAAGCTAGGAAACATCAGCACTGTCCAGACATCACCCCAAGCTGGAAGCATGGCATGATGCCCTGCTTTACAGTAGCATTTCTCAGTGTTAGAACCTGACTCTATGAACTAGCTCTATGCAAATCTAAAGATCTATCTATCTAGACTTTTTTCAATATATTTTTTCTCTGCTTATGTATAGTATTTGACTGTTTGTCATCATTGTCAGTGTTATAAACTGATTAACTGTATAAACTGCATAAACCTAAAGGGAGCATTTTTCGACAGGGTAGCATGAATCATCAGAACTCCTGAACTATTATACTAGGGGGTGATGTATGGGCGAAACACTTGAGATGCCAAGTGCAGCGCACCCCACATTAAAATGCTTCTGATGCTTGTGCTTGTATGCAGATTGACTTAAACTGCACTTTATAGATGGACTATCGTTGTTCTTGCTGAAGCATTTTTTCCCTCAGCATATTAGGATTCCCTCAGCATTTTTTTAACTTTTCCTTTATTTATTTAAATCAAACATTCAAACATTCATCGACACCAGACAAATAAAAAAGAAAAAGACATAGGAAAGAAGAAGAGGGAAAAAAAAGGGGACAGGCCATTGTATCACAAGAGGTACATTTTCAATCTTTTTCTACCCACACATTTTTAAAGTTTTGTTATGATAGTTTTGTTACAATAACCCATATTCCTTAGTCAGTCATATAAGTATCGAGTAACACCATTCCACCTCTGTTCAAAGTTGTCCGTTTTCATTTGTAAACTCGCAGTCATTCTCTCTATTATATACACATGTTTCAGTCTTTGTGCCCACTGAGTTACGGACGGTGATTTTGTTTCCTTCCAGTTTACAGTTGTCATTTTCTTGGCAATCTGTAACAGTATTCTTAGAATGTATCTTTGGTCTACATTACATGCCTCTCTAGGTGCTACACCCAGAATAAATATCAGTGGGTCTAAGGGAATGTTCATTTGTAAAAATTTTTCTAATTTCTTCTTTAATTCTCACCCAGAATCCATTAATTACTGGGCAGTCCCAAAAGATGTGTGTGTGATCTTCTATTTTCCCACATTTTCTTCAACATAGTTCCATCTGTGGTTCTTTGACATAAGAAGAGATTATAAGAGGGGTGTTAAAATACCTAACTATTATTTTCCAGTCAAATTCTCTCCATAGTTGGCTATTAAGTCCTTTATAACAATTTGTACACATCTCTTCCCACAGGTCATCTGCAATTACAACATTTAATTCAAGTTCCCATTTTTCTGTAATATATCCTGTGTTCTCCCTGTTTTCATTTATTAGGACATATTTTGATTGCTGTGACCATTATTGCACATGAACAGTGTAGAAACGGTTATTAAATAAAAGAGACACTGAATGTTTTTGGAGTGGATTATTAATTCATTCATATGCCAAATTTCATTAAAATCTTTAATTACTTTTACAGCAAAAATGTGTGCATAAGAATAATGCATCATAAAAAATACACTAAAACTATAATTTATTTAAGCTCTTGCATTTTGTGTATTTGCAGCATGTAAATAAGATGTGTCAGAACAATTCCAAGCTCTATTACACCTTATTCAGCCTTTGTGGTATTGATACAGCATATGTGTGCTATATGCAAATGAGCCACTCATTAAGTGCTCTGTGAGCATCCTGGCCAATCACATGTCTTGATAAATCACAAAACACTGTTTGTTTCCCATCTACCATCTTCTCTGCACTCATTTTTAAACGTCCCACAGACGACACTTCCCCAGAGTGAATGGAGCTCTGGCAGATGTAGCGACTCAGTAATTTGTGTACAGACACTCTGGTTGAAATGGAAAATGAGCTGAAGCTGTGCACAGTGCTGGTGGCCAACAGGTGGGAACTCTGTGTGCTTTCTCAGCCTGTTAGCTCTACTCCACCCTATTAGCACTACTCACCCTGACTAATGGAGAGTATGACATTAACTGTACTGTCTACATTGCTGTAGGACCAGTGAAGCCTTCCGTAGCTGTTTTCAAACCTGTCCTTAGCATGAATTAATGTACGACTTAAACAGTGGAAGTACAGTTGTCAGCATGTCAGCTGTGTTACTTTTCTTAAGGGGTGACTCGAGTGACGTGAAAGCTTCTGCTCTGACTTTTAAGTCTTTGCTAGGGCTGTGGAGGAATTTAAGCAGTGAACATCAGTGCATATCAGTTGTATAGTAGTAGGCTTAGAATGATCCTGCTGTAAGGGTCAGGGGTTATGTGGGTGGACGACCAGTAGGGGTCGTCATTATTTTCAGTTTATGTGTGTGGGGATTTGTTTAGGGAAAACACCTGTGTTTCATTTGGGATTAAGTGATTGGGTTGAATGATTGGTGGGAATGCGTTTTGAGTTCTGTATTAACGTTCAGTTTAGGTGGACCTAGGTTGTCGGTCCACCGTTACAAAGGCTTTGATTTGCTTATGTGCTTGCTCCTTTGTTTAAAAAGTCTGTGTTGGCCCTCATGTCGGTTTGTTTTACACTGCTTTAAAACTAAAAGTGAAATAATAGCATGGAAGCCTGCCTGCATGCCTGCTCTCATTTGGGAGGAGAGGGGAAACGTGACACCTACCTATGACTCATGTTTTATGTCACTTTTATCAGTGTGGTCTACAGGGCTCAATCAATATCAGCATTCATTTCAGCAGCAAAAAATTCTGATACCACAGATAATCATTTTATAGACATATCAAATTATAAAGACATAATTAATGAATATGGTACATATATTAAACGCTATGGGTCGCCTGTTACGGCTGACGGCCGTTAGAGGCCACTGTTTTCTGTTCTGTTTTTTCTCTGGGTCTTTGTTGGTTTTGGGCTTTTATTTTGATAGGTGTTCTTGTAGTCCTTTTGTAGTTCTTGTCACGTGTGTTCACCCTCACCTGTTTCCTGTTTGTGTTCCCCAGGTTTCTTGTGTCTTCCCCAGTCCTGTCTGTGTATTTAAGTTCTGCTTGTGTACCCTTATGTTGTCGGTCATTGTCCTCATTTTGTGATCATCTGTAACCTCAGTTCGAGTTCTCGTTTTGGTACGGCCACCGAGCCCCGTTTTCTTTGTTCTGAATGGTCTCCAATAAAACTACAAAAATGGATACTCGTTCTCCCGCCTGGTCACTCCCATGAGGCAGTTCATGTTCGTGGGGGATTATCCTCCCCGAACGTGACACTACCCTTTTCTTTTCAATGGAAAATCTCTATTCACAGCACTACATAATCCAGGACTAGGCTTAATTCCTGTCCGGGAAATCGACCCTATATGTATTGCTCATTTGCATCTAACATGTCTAGATGTCACTTTTCACTAGCAATGAAAAAGTGAAATAATCTGTGCATATACATCAGGTAGAACACCAAAACTGTACCCTTCAGAAAAACACCAGTTAAAGCTTCATCTCTGAGACAACGGAAAATCAATCTCCACTCTTGCTTGAGATCTGCAAGAATATAAGAAGACAACATTGTGGGTCTGAAAGAATATGTAGTGTAAGTCATGTTATGGCCATACACAGGGCAGTAATGACCTATGACAACACTGACATCCAGGCCATGGTAGTTTCAAAAGTTCAAAAGTGCATACGCATCTTCTTTCTCTTTCGGCTTTTCCCTTCAGGGATTGCCACAGTGAGTCATCTGTCTCCATTTCATCATGTCTTCTGCATCCTCTACCCTCACACCAACTAACTTCATGTCCACTTTCACCACGTCCATAAATCTCCCCTTTTTCTTCCTCTCAGCCTCCTGCCTGGTGCCTCCAACCTAAGCATCAGCACCTCAGAACCTCTGGAATCAGTGTCTCTCCTCTGGACATGTCTGGACATCTCAGTCTGGCCTCTCTGACTTTATCTCCAAAGCATCTAACATCAGCTGTCCCTCTGATGTACTCATTCCTGATCCTATCCATCCTCCTCACTCCCAAAGAGAACGTCAACATCTTGAGCTCTGCAACCTCCAGTTCTGTCTTTTCCTCAATGGCACCATCTACAAACCATTCAACATCACTGGTCTCACTGCTGTCTTGTCCACCTTTCCTTTCATTCTTGCTGAATCCCTTCTATCACACATCACACCTGACACTTCTCTCCACCCATTCCAACCTGCCGGCACACGCTTCTTCACCTCTTTTCCACTCTCTCCATTGCTTTGAACCGTAGACCCTAAGTCCTCTACCTTCTTTACTTCTACTCCCTGTAACATCACTGGTCCACTTGTGTCCCTCTCATTTACACACATGTATTCTGTCTTGCTGTGACTAATCTTCATTCGTCTCTTCCACCACACTAGCCTTTCCTCTACCTGCGCCCTGCTCTCACTACAGATCACAATGTCATCTGCTAACATCATAGTGCATGGAGACTCCTGGCTAACATCATCTGTCAGTCTGTCCATCACCAAAGCAAACAAGAGGCGGCATAAAGCCGATCCTTGATGCAGTCCCACCTCCACTTTGAATTCCTCTGTCACTCCTTCAGCAAACCTCACTGCTGTCTCACAGCTCCCATACATATCCTGCACCACTCTAACATACTTCTCTGCCACTCCAGGCCTCCTCATGCAATACCACAGCTCCTCTATCGGCACCCTGCCATATGTATTCTCTAAATCTACAAAGACACAATGCAACATCCTCTGACCTTCTCTGTATCCTTCGCATCCTTAAAGCAAAAATAGCATCTGTAGTAACTCTTGCTTGGCATTAAACCTGCTTACAAATGCTCACTTCTGATCTAAGCCTAGCTTTCACCACTCTTTCCCAAAGCTTCATTGTGTGACTCATTAGCTCTATTCGTCTGTAGTTGCCACAATCTTGTACGTCTCCCTTGTTCTTAAAAATCGGCACCAGAACACATCCATTCCTCAGGAATCTTCTCACTGGTCAAGATCTTGTTGAACAAGCAAATACTCTACTGCCACCTCTCCTAGACACTTGAAATCTCATCAGGGGCAACTACCTTTCCCCTCTTCATCCTCTTCAAAGCCTTCCTCACTTCATCCTTACTAATCTCAACTACTTCCTGCTCCACAGCAGTTTTCTACTCTTTTTTACTCTTCTCTCTCATTTTCCTCATTCATCAGCTCTTCAAAGTACTCTTTCCATCATCCCATCACACAACTGGCACCTGTCAGTACATCCCTATCCAGTGCTGTAGTTCTGAAGATCAATGTTTTGTCGTCTTGGTCCTGTCTTGGTCTCAACTTTATTTGGTGTCAGTCTTGGTCTCTTGTTTTGGTCTCGGACATAGCAGTCTCAATGGAATGGGAAAAAAAAGAGAAAACCTTGCATGCGCATCATCACAGAACATTACACACCTCAATTTGAATGCAACCAGTCAGATGCATCTATTTTAAAAACATGTTACATTGTATACATTTTTTTAACGGACACAGCTAACACTTCACAGTCCACATCATACACATCACATCATAGTGAAGTCGGCAAAGACGTCCAAAAATACCTGTGAAGTCGGTAGCAATTAACAGAGCACAAAGTGTATATTTGCAAAACGTCCCGGAAAAAAACATTCTGTTGTATGCCGATTTTGTCGAACCACCTTGACGGAGACTGCTGGGACAACATCTACATTCACCAGGCATCTGGAGAGAAAGCACCATGAAAACCATTTTCCATCAGGTCTAGAGGGAGTGTTACACTCACTATGACAAATCTTGGCGATTTTAAATGAAAGACATATGGACAATATCATTGAAAAGATAACATGAATCTAATTTAACAAGTAATGACACTTTACAGCAATGCCTTTCTACAGTTGATCTGAGTAAAGTGATTCTAGCCCTAATCTGTTTTCAGTCTTGGTCTTGGTCTTGATACCCTCCAGTCTCTGCAGTGTCTTGGTCTTGATAACCTCCGGGCTTGGCAATGTCTTGGTCTTGGTTTAGGCGTTCTTGACTACAACACGATTCCTATCCTTAATCTCCCTAACCTGCAGCACATCCTTTCCATCTCTATCTCTCTGCCTCGTCAACCTGTACACATCATTCTCTTCTTCCTTACTGTCCAACCTAGCATACAAGTCATCATACACCCTTTGTTTGGCCTTTGCCATCTCTATCTTCACCATATGCTGCATCTCCCTGTTCTCCTGTCTACTCTCATCAGTCCTCTCAGTGTCCCACTTATTCTTATCTAATTTCTTTCTCTGTATATGCTCCTGGACTTTTTCGTTTCACCACCAAGTCCTTATCTACTTTACTCCTTCCAGATGACACACCCAGTACCCTCCTACCCATCTCCCTAATCATAGCTGTATCTGTCCAATCATCTGATGTGGGCGCAAGGAGTAGCTAGCTAATTGCTCTAAGTCCGAAAACTTCATCAAAGTCCCAAACTCCTAAGTCCAGAAAATCAAATGGAGTCAAAGAGATGCGATGTTGCTGGTTTTTATTCATGGTCTCAGCCATGACCCGTCTGGAGCTGCTTCGTCTCCAGTCCAACGCTCGCTCTCTCCAACTGGGCACTTACATGATCTTTTATACACCTTTAGAATTCAAGCACCCTCCCTTTATCACAACCCACTAATCGATTTTCTACCAATAGTGAAAACTGGGAGTTTCATTACTTGATTTGCTTAGAACCACCTGTTTGTTTTGCCCAATGAAGGCCAATGTCCTTATCTCTTCAGCTTTGAAAAACATATAAAGAACATGGGGTGTCTCCTTCACCTGATTTGCCTATTTGCCTGTTTCAACCAGTGATTACAGATTATGTCATCTTTTGATTCATATTTCAGTGACACCTCCTGTTGACCTGTTGACCAGTTTAATTTTATCATTAATCTGCCTATCTCCCCCTCTTCTGGCATGCTCAGTCTGGACACCTGCATTCTTATCTGATCTTGCGGCCATTTTACACTTGTAAGAGATCAACCTGGGCACCTGGCTGTGACCCTGCCTTCTCTTATCCAGCTTCTGAGGGAGATAGTTCACTGAACAGGGGGTTCTGGTCAGATATGAGTTTTAAACTTTAACTGTAGAGGATTTTATGTTAAGACCCATTTAATTATGCCAAGCCACTCATCATTGATCAGTAAAATACCTCTTCACTGAGAGCACCTTCTGGCCACCAAGAGCCTTTCTCAACTCCTCCCTGAAAACCTCTGAAACTGAAAACGCAACACTCTTCCTTTATCAGTTGCCACCATCTGGTCCTCTGCTCCACCTTTGTTCTCTTCATCTTTCTCATTGCCAGTTTCATCCTACAGACCACAATCCTATGCTGTCTCACTACACTCTCACCAACCACTACCTGGTAGTCACTAATCTCCTTCAAATTTCAACATCTACATAAGATTTAGTCCACCTGTATGCCCCTTCCTCCACTCTTATACGTCACGCTATGCTCCTGTCTCTTCTGGAAGAAAGTATTACAACAGCCATTTCCATCCTTTTTGCAAGGTCTACCAACATCCGTCCCTCTTCATTCCTCTCCTGGATACCAAACCTGCCCATTGCTTCCTCCTCACCTCAGTGCCCCTCAGCAACATGACAGTTTAAGTCTGCACCAATTACCACTCTCTAAACTCTGGGGACACACTGCATCAAATCATTTAGAAATTCTGCTTCTCTTCTAGCTCACATCCTACCTCTGGGGCATAACCACCAACAACACCGATCATCATTCCGTCAACTTCAAGCTTCAGGCTCATCAGCCTATCTGACACTCTTTTCATGTTCCTAACAAACTTCTCCTTAAGGAGAACTCCTACTCAATTTCTCTACCCATCTCCACCATGGTAGAACAACTTAAACCGTTCTCCTAAGCTTCTAACCTTGCTACCTGTACACCTGGTCTCCTGAACATATTGTATATCCACCTTCTTTCTCTTTATCATGTCCACCAGCTCTCTAGCTTTACCTGTCATAGTTCCAACATTCAAAGTCCCTAATCTCAGTTCCACACTCTTGCCTTTCTTTTTCTCTCTCTGCCCACGTACAGGCCTTCCTCCTCTCCTCCGTCAACCAACAGAAGCCCAGTTTCCAACGGCACCCTGTAGATGAATAGCACCTGTGGCGGTCGTTATTAACCTGGGCCATGGCCAATCCAGCATGAAATCACTGTTTGTGACTTGCGTGTTTGTTTTGGCTTAAATTTTACGTCGGATGCCCTTCCTGACACAACCCTCTGCATTTATCCGCACTTGGAACCGGCACAAGGAATCACTGGCTTGTGACCTCATATGGTTGCATTTAAAACAGTGGCATATGCATAATATTTGCAAATACTTATTTGCTGATATATGACATAAATGTGAACGTTTATTATGGGGATAAGTACTGAAAAATGTAAACCTTATAATGAGTTATGTTCTTTTTTTCATATAATTTCTAGCCAAAACACTGTGCAATGTCCCATTGCAGTTTGAGTGCTTGTTCTGGCCAAAAGCTCTGAAGTTAGCTATATTAGTTGTACTACTATAATTTCATTACACTTGTTTTTGGGGTTCAGGGATGTAACTGCTTTAAATGTACTTAAGAAAACACACTCACTTGTTTACGACACAAAAATGTTTCATGACTTGCCTGTATTGAATGTTGAATTTTGAATGTCTATTTTGTGGCTTGTTACTTGCATCACAGAGAGCAGATTTTACGTAAAAAAATTAAATCCAAAAATTCAGTAGGTTTGAAGAGGGTGGTGGTGGTGAAACCCATCAAACCAAATTCTTCTCTTCCATGAGGAATTTGCAGATTACATCATTTTACCAAGCTCTCTGTGAGTGACTCTCTGTAAAACCTGCCTGTAAATACCAACTGACCAATCATAGCTTAGTAAGCTGTAACTGTATACATGAGTGAACTCAAAACTTAAAGTGAGTGAGTGTGAGGAATGTAGAAACTGGATACTGGATACTTTATGTCTCAAGGGCTTGGACCGAGATGTGAATTTTTACCTTTTTTTCTAATCTTATAGGCACAAAAGAGGAAATGTAAGATGTGGACTAAACAGCTTTGAACACAACATTACACCTGAAATTATTACCCTGACCTTGTTAGCTAACAGGTCTGGGTGGTTATTAAAGACTTTGTGGGTGTCATATGAGATTAAACAATTAGATGAAATTCACATGAACGAAATCATATATTATAAACAGACACTTTGTTAAAGGCATTGTCTGCTGCATACCTGAATATATCCAGTCTCTACCCTTAACATTACCATACCTCTCAGGAGAGGGTTAAAGCCCACAATACGAGCACAGAATATTGCTTCAGAATAAAACTCTAATCATTCTTTACTACCTAGTTAGCAAATGCTAGTTACCCATTTCAGTTACTGAAAACCCATTGTGTGCAGTTTTGGCCATGTCCTAAATTTAGTCAACACATTTCTGTGAAGTGAAGATATAACAAGTTGACTTTTAACTTAAACACCAGCTCTCACACTCAGTTTTAAATACAATTCCTTAAATGTACCTAAATACAATATTTTAACTGAAAAGTCACTGGAATCTACAGTGGAGGAAATAAGTATTTGATCCCTCGCAGATTTTGTAAGTTTGTCCAATGACAAAGACATGAAGAGTCTCAGAACAGTTTCATTTTAATGGTAGGTTTATTTTAACAGTGACAGCACATCAAAAGGAAAATTTAAAAAATAACTTTAAATAAAAGATAGAAACTGATTTGCATTTCATTGAGTGAAATAAGTTTTTGAACCCTCTAGCAAAAAAAGACAATACTTAGTGGCAAAACCCTTGTTTGCAAGCACAGAGGTCAAACGTTTCTTGTAATTGATGACCAAGTTTGAGCAC
>JBBPDE010204525.1:0-15561 GCA_037974605.1 Nannopetersius ansorgii
GCTCGTCTGGAGCTGATCCTGGAACAGCGTTCCCAGGCACTTTAGAGCCCAGAGCTGCAGACAGAGCTGGCCTGGAGGAGGTCGTGGCTCTCTGGCCTGATGAGGGTCTCACCCTTCACCCCGTGGGCCTGCAGAGACACTGCTGTGTTTATTTCTCCACATACAGATTCAGAGTTCTGCACTCGGCTGGAGGTCTCGGTCGCCACCCTTGTGTTTGATCATCTGTCCTCGGTTTCTCCACCTTTTACTCTCTGAGTGGTGGGAGAGTCTCCAGAACCCCCACCCGGCTCAGGGGATGGAGGGATGGATGGATGGATGGATGGATGGAGGGGTGGAGGGATGGAGGAATGGAGGGAGGGATTGATGGATGGATGGATGGATGGAAGGTTGGTTGGAGGGATAGATGGATGGAGGGAGGGAGGGATGGATGGATGGATTGCTGGATGGAGGGGTGAAAGGATGAATGGATGGATTAATGGAGGAATGGAGGGAGGGATGTAAGGAGGGATGAATGGATGGACTGCTTGATGGAGGGAGGGATGGACGGACGGAGGGATAGATGGAGTGATAGACGGAGGGATGGACGGAGGGATGGACGGAGGGATAGACGGAGTTTGTTGTGGCCTCCCTGAGGCTGGTATGGAAGGATGTTGAGCTGCTCAATATATTGTCTTTTAGTCGTTAGTCCAATATTAGTCTCTGTGATACTAATATAACAGAAACCTCCAAAAATGCAAATGAGCCTTTAACCAATCACAGTTGGTTTCTGACAGGGTGACCAATCACAGCTCCGGGTGAGTTACTGCGGGTTCTGAGGAATCGAGGTCTTCATGTAATCCAGCAAAAGTCTAATTTTTAGTTGTTACATCGTTGCACGAATGGGCGGAGGAGATAAATGTAAAAGCGTTTTGTGACATCACAAACACGTCGATTTAAAAAGCTGTTTTTGTAGCACATTTCCATATATGGACTGTACGGATGTGGGGGGGTGTACCATTTGAAACAGTATTTAAAGACTTTTAAATTCCAGAAAAGTGATGAGGGGCCTTTAATATATTGAAAGTTACAGCCATTGCAAGATAATCGCGAGTATAATAGAAGTATAATCGCAATACTGATATTTTTACGTATCGTGCAGCTCTGGGTGGAATGGTGTTGAGTTGTAAAGTCGTTTCCTACACACAGCGTCAGATAACCTGCACATGACAAATCAGGTCCTTTCTTCATCTTCTAGTCTTTTCCTGAATGAAATTCTGCGCATGACGCCGACCAGAATCACTGAAATCACTGAGGAAAGGTTCAGACGGGCCTCCGCCGTTCTCCCCGCCCCCCTGCGGTTCCGGCCGGCCCCCTTCTAAACACTAAAGCCTCCCACCTTTAGTTCTGCGAGGGTGACGCTGTGATTGCCTCTCTGAATGGCTTTCCGATGACGCTGCCGATGGCATTTAGGTTTAAGAGTCACCCCCCTCCCCCCCCCGCCGGGCGCCGGCCGCTCTCACCTCCCACCAGCAGCAGTAACACACAGGTTTGATTCTAGCCGCCCGGGAGCCGCAAGCGACGCAGCCATTGGCCTGCGGACGGAAAGCTAATGGACGTGTTTATGAAGGAGAATTCTCGTTTTTTATTCCTATTTAATTTAATGGTACATAAAACAAAGTGGCGTGATGTGAATTTGAGAGCTGGGCGAGTGCTGGTGGGTGGAACCAGGGGTCCTCAGATCAAAAACAGACATTTTAAACCTTTTATCTTTACACAAAATCATGCGGAGGTTTAAAATGCCTTTAAGGGTGATGCATTAAACCGAGTTTAAAATGAAATTAAAGTGTTCTGGGGGCAGATTTAGGGTTTACACGATAAACATAGACATTTTTAGGCTTTTTTTTTTTTTTACCAAAACGATGCAGTTTTTTCACTATAACTGGGTTCTCGTGGAACGTAACGTAATGTTTCTAAATGTACGGTTACTCCCTCGTTTCTAAACGCTGTTTTTGTGATGTCACAAAACCAACATATTTGTAGCCATCTCCCAATTCAGCCTACAGCAGTTTAGCCCCGCCCACTCATGCAGAAGTTGTAGGGTTTCAGCCCCGTGCTTCCAATACAGGACAGCCAATCAGAGAAGAGATCTGTTCCATGTATCAGCTCTACAGGCGGGATGAGTTTCTCTCGAAGGCGTGTTCAGGGGCTGGAACACAGTGGTGCGGAATAAACTCTGAATTATATTTCTGCTTCACAAACCCACACAAACGCGATGAAAAAGTGAAACAAGAGGAAAACGTTGGAAACGCGCTCTTTAAAAACACCTCGGCCAATCGATTCTTCAATAGTTAGTTACAAATATTTAGACTTGGATCACATGAAGACCTGATTCAGAGCTCACCCGGAGCTGTGATTGGTCGGCCTGTCAGAAACACTGTGATTGGTTAGAGGCTCATTTGCATATTGCAGCCCTCTGTGATATCAGTGCAGAGACCGATATGACGATTATAACAGAGGACATATTGTTCGGCCTTCGGACGTCTGGTTCCATTCACCGCCATTCAGCTCCTGCTGGACCCCTTTAAAATGAAGGAAACCTCTCAGAGTGAGGCTCAGCATTAAGAGTTCTGGCAGAGTTCTGGTAGAGTTCTGGTAGAGTTCTGGTAGAGTTCTGGCAGAGTTCTGGTAGAGTTCTGGTAGAAGGGAGGCGTCTGTAGATGAACCAGATTCGGTGTAATTTTGAGTGTAATCTGTGTGTGGCGATGGAGGAGGAGGTGCAGTGAGGGCTGGGAGGTTAAGACTGAGTTTGAGACAGAAATGCGTGTCTGGAGTGTTTCCCAGGCTGTGAGACACGCGGGACTTTAACTGCAGCAGATCTTCTCCAGGGTGGGGGTGGGGGTGGGGGTGGGGGAGGAGGGGGTGGTATAGAGAAGACCTTTCCAGCTTTAAAACCCTCTGCAGGCCCAGACAGGCCTCAGGCCCGGCTCCCTAACCGCGAGTGTGTTTTGAGAAAGGGCTGAACACACATGCAGGTGTGTGAAATGGCGCCCTGGGTGGCAATAATGCCCTGAATCTCGCTGTATTTCCCCCAATTATGGATGAACATCATTACATTCACACTAATAAAGACAGCAGGACTGAATTGCATCGCAGGGTTGGACTGGTGTAGTTATTTTGTTGTGTGTGTGTGTGTGTGTGTGTGTGTGTGTGTGTGTGTGTGTGTGTGTGTGTGTGTGTGTGTGTGTGATGGACATGCACAAAGCAGAGAATAGTAGTACATAAGCTATGTAATTATGTCAGCATGTTTATGCCAAGTTATGTGGAAGGTACCGTACTTTCCATGTCCTGCAGATGAACACTGATAGGCCAGCCTTTTGGAGGAAGAGAGACTACCCTTCACACGAACGCTCAAATTAAGGGGGCGTGTCTGTGTGGAGCATTTGCTGTGCAACAAAAGGTTTCCAGGCTGAATATTAAAAGTACAATTGAAATTCGCAATTAAGGCTAAGCATCTAATGGATGCACTTTAGAACCTTTTAGTAACCCATTTTTTTCAACAACATTCTAAATATAGTCAAACTGTATCGTTCCATTAACCGTCTGTCTAGAAAGGTGTAATTAAGAGTAAAGAAATAAAGAGTAATTTGTTTGTGGTTAAGCTAAAAAAAATTTCATTTACTGTAAAACCCACAGATGTTGTTTTGAGGAAATGTCAAGTGAAACCCAAGGTATTTGCTCAGCAACAGAGATACATAATCCAGCTTGTTTCTCCTAGCTTGTTTATTTAAGAAACCTACAGATCAGTGCAGTGAGAGAATAAAGAGCATTTTACGATCTTAAATTGGGATTGGGCTAAGACTAAAGGCTCTTTAGGCTCCCAGATTAACACCCCATTCACACCCATTGCTGTATTGCTATACTGTCTATTATCATATTGTTTCAGTTTTACGTCCCATTCACACTGCTGTCAGTGTTGCTTTATTGTTTATTTGTTTTTTTCTGTCATCTCCTGCACTTTACTGCAAAACCACACTTATGGTGAAATGCTAATCATTCTGGAAGATGTAAAGAACATCCACACAATACTGTAACACACACCACTGTTACAATTGTTGTCAATTTGTGGTGTTGTTTGTATTATTTCTGTTGTAACTTGCACTCTGTTGAATGTTTAATGTTGTTGTACATGTTGCACTGTGGTCAATGGAGAGATGTTGACATGTTCACAGCTGCTAATGACAATAAAGTAATCTTGAACATTGAAAGGATAATATTTTCACTGTTTTTTTGTTCGTTTGCAATTGTTCTAACTTCTAATATTAAATGTGCCTTTTCCATAATAGCATGTTTGTATGTATACAGTGAACACGTTTATTGTGATGCTGCGATGTGGTTAAAAAAAGCCTAAAAAGGCTTATTTTTATAGTATAGTGTCCCCTGCTTTTACACGGATCAGCAGTCTAAGTAAGTTAGATTCAGTCTAATGTAGATTTTTTTTCTGAGAACCTAACTGATCATTTTATGCAGAAATCCCCAAAATAAGGTGGAAACTGCAAATATCCTCCACATTTTTGTTGCTTATTTTGTGGCTATATATATATATATATTACGCAATTATTAAGAAAAATATAAAATGCGGATATCTGCGGTTTCTGCGTAGGTGCGAGGGGTTTGCGAATCCTAAGACTCTGAAGTACCCTGGAGCAAGATACTTCAAATGTATGGCCTCTCATTGTGATGTTGCATGGTGAGTAACTAACATTTTGGAGGCAATTTTGATTAAGAAAAAAATGTCATCTTTATATCACTAAAGGTCACTAATTTTCAAGGCTAAAGTGTGGGCACCTAAACCAATGATCACCCACTGTGTTTCACTGATATAAAATGGTTTGAGTTCTCTGATGTTGGTCAGCGTGCCCAAAGCTAAATGCTGAATGATCCTCACACTTGTTTATAAGCATTTGTGCAGAAACATCTGTAATGTTCAGTCTTGTGGAACCTGAACTTTCTGATAAGATTGTTTAGTGTTTTTGTTATTGCATACACCACTCTTTCTTGAACGTATTCCACACTTTAACTCTGAAATACCTGATGTAGTTCTGGAAAATGACTTGACTTTCTATCATAGGCAGAATACAAAAGTGTTCACAGACACTAATGGATTAGAAACACAGCAGGGCCGCATGCTTAATGTAGCTAGTGTTTGAGAGCTGTTACAGTTATACTTTCATTTGAACCTTAATATATGATTTATTTTATTCTGCTTACATCGGTCTAAAATTGTCCACAAAATATCTAGCATTTATAACCTGGAATAGCCTGCAGTAAAATTGCCCTGGTTGCTGAACAATATGAAAGAAATGACTTCAGGAGTTATTACAATCATGATTAATGTCTTTAGAGATCATAGGTTTTAGAAAGATGAAAAAGAGGCTTTTATTTATAGCAGTATTGCACAAGTTCAGCACAGCAAAGTTTCAGTGCAAAACACCACAAAACAGACGTAAAAAGAAAAACAAGAAGTTGCTACAAATATACTGGGTCTATGAGGTGGAGTCAGATCAGTTTATGTGCGGGTGCTCAGTGCAACGAGCCTGAACGTATTATAAAATCATAGGTCCAGTGAAGTAGAACGCAGCTTTGCCCAAATTTCATCCTGTGTCAGAAAAAAAGTGTTTTAAAAGGGAAAATAAACACAAAAACGTAATCAAAAAACGGCTGGAATGTTGGAGCGTTGATGCTGCTCGTCTTTTCGTGGATAGTTCATAAATGGGTTTGGATATTCAATGCATAGACACTTTACAGAAATGACAGAAATTTCAACATTTACATACAGTACGTAGAAAGAATGTGTCTTTGGTCCTACTGATAAACCTGAAATGTTCAAGACATGCTTAAACTCTTTTGTTAATTTGGCAAAATGAGAAAGAACATATGCGATTGATCTGGCATACACACAGACTCCCAAAACACTGGGTCTGCATTTGGTCTTCCATTAACACATTTTCATATAAACACTACTTTAAGTGCCAAGAACTTAGGTCTGGCCTGACCTGAGTCGACAAAGGCTTCAGCAATGCAGACTGTGCCCAATGGGACAAAAATCTTTGGAGGGTGTAGCTATGGACTGAATCTGGAATAAAGCCCATTTTGTTCTAGAAAGATCCACAGGTACAAACCCCTGAGTCACTAAGGATAATCCTACTTCTAAATGGCCTAAATCAAGTTTCTTGATTATTGACTCATTAAGACTATTTTCAGTCAAAAGTCAACAGATATCAACAGAGATCCTCACTTCAGATATCCGTAATCTGGGTGTGATTGTTTATACTGTGCTTCAGTGGTACCTCGACATGATAAAATGCCCAATGCAACTATTTTGATCATGTTTTTTTCATTAAAAACATTCACATGTGAAAGATTAAAGAGACTAAAATGCTGCCAAAATTAAGCAAATAAAATTGATTTAAATCAATTTACATCAGAAGCTTGTCTTTCTTGTCTGTTCATCGTTCGGACAATTCTCTCACTTTCACCGAAGATAAAAACAGCTGGCTTGGCGAATGTGTGCGCTGAGCTTCTTAACCTGCATCAGTATTTAATGATTTGGCATCGAAGCACAGAGGGGCACCAAGCCAAGGCTAACATTTCTCTGGCAAACAATGTGGTTTGAATATCATACTCCTGCCCAAAGGCCAATTCTTCCTCTGAATGTTTTTAACAACCCAAAAGGTGAAATGAGTGAGTCTCAAAATGCCTGTCTACAGTTTCTGACCTAGTGGCTTCCTATTGCTCTTACAAGCCCTCAATTTTCAGTTGGAGAATGTATCATGACAATTACAATTCTTTGTAGGAATTGTAATTGCCATGATTTTCAGGTAAGAAACGAATATTCAAATATCGTTTATGACTTCATGTACAGACTACGAACAGAAGTGCAAATTCTGAGTCAATGGAGAGATGAAGGGCAGGGAGAACTACATTACCGCTCACTGACTAACATCCACTTCAATAATAATAACAAAAAAATACAACTTAAATACAAAAGTAGCAAATAAATACAGAACATAGCTGAACATAGAACATAGCTGGTTTTACAGGGAAAAAAAAGATTAAACAGATTAAAACCGAATAAACTGAACAACAAATGGACACCAAAAAGGAGGGCACTGAGGCAGCAAAGGCACATTTTCCACACTTCTTCGTTTGGGGAAGACTCTAGAGACAGAGAGAGACCCATTTAGCCTTCTCTATCCAGTGATACAATGGCTCAGCTTTCCATATTGATGCAGGAAACACTGCTGGTTCCAGACTATGTCCCAGAATTCCCACTCAATCCCAGTGTGTGCAGGTCCAAAGCCCTTTCTGTAATGGGAATGTTGACATCAGACAGAAGAGAAAAGCTCCTAAATACAGCTGGTCCCACAGGCAAAGGAGAATAAACCCAGAATGAGAGAGACAGAAAGAGGCCGAAGAGCGTGTGCAGTTCTGCTGCTGCTGCTTATTTACATTATATACAGTCATGTGCTACGTGTCTGCTGGGTATGCTAGGTGCCCATCATCTTCTTCTCAGGAGTAGCTGCATTAGGCGTCCGATCAGGAACCCCATCCACAGCATGAAAGCAGGCTCATTCTGCACCAGCAGCTGGTTTCTGCCTCCATTTCTGTCTGCCTGTATAGTAGAGAGAAAAACAAACTCATCTAAGCAGCTGGTAAATATATATATAATTTAATGATATTTAAATATCCCTATGGGTTACTACTTATGCCAAAAGGCTAACATACAAAACTTGAGGCATATGGAAGCTCTTACAAACCCACACTTACTCTACAAAGCTCTTTCACACACAGAACAGTTAATTTAGCCCTCAAACCATGTACTTGTAAATTGTAAAATTCTGCATGAAACCCAAACATGACATTATAGCATTACATTGGTTTTTTGCACACTTATCTACTCATGCTAAGATTAGGACTGTGACAATCATTGAAAGAAAAGTGTTTCTTTTAATGGTTTAAGACAAAGGCATGATAAACAAAAGAAAAGTGTATACTTGATAAATCATATGGACTTTGCAGAGGGTATAACTTTGCTATACTCGTGCTATAACACCTTTAGAGAGCTGTGGTCAATAAAGTGTGTTGATTTCAGATGAAGTTGTTTCTGTCATCATTTTAGAGCCACTAGGCATCAACAGCTAGGAAGCAAGGTTAGCTACTACAAGGTAGCAACTCTTCCACTTTGCACTTAAACAGTTGCACAACATTTAAATAATCAGATTGGTAATCACCATCATTTATATAACCATGTAACACAATTAAGAGTTTGGTTCGGAATAAAAGTCATTAATATTAGTGCTAACTGCCAGCTCAGTGTCATTCTCTCAGTCTGAGCTTTTGGCATTGATAGAAGCCAGCGGTACTTCAGTTAATGAAACATGAGTCTCCTTGTTAAAGACAGATTGGCTGTGCAAGACCCGGCAAGAGTGAGGCTAAACCAGGTGGCCTCTTTTGGCCTGGTTTCGTGCTGAGTGCACAGAGTGACCGCGATAAGAACGGGGCATTTCCCCCCAGGGACTCTCGGCAGGAACTTGCGAGGAAACACACTCCAGAATGAAAAAAGGAAAAGAAAAAAAACCTTTCCTGTTCAAAATAAAAGAAGGGTGAAAAACATCAGACTCAGGGGGCTGTTTCTACCTCACATCCAGAGCAAGAATCGTTTTTTTCCCCTGCAGCTGAAATGTTTGCTAAAAAGCCATTAACAATTAAAAAGATAATACAAAAAAAAAACTTGCACTAAGACAGGTGTGAGTGGTTTAAGAGAAAAAGACAGAAAATTGAGAGGATGTGGACCAGAAGCATGTGGTCTGAATTAGCCTCAATGATGCCGTTTGGCTGGAAGAGATATTTTAATAAACAAATGCAGTCTGTGAAAAACAAGAGGGAGGCTTGATTCAGTAAAAGCTGAGCCAAAAACCACACAGTGCCCAAGGAGCGATTGTGTGCTTTGCCAGAGGAAACAGGTGAGGAGGAAGTGGAGTAAAACTGAAAGGAGATTTAACCCTGTACAGTTTAGCCCTGCAGTATGGATGGATGGAGGGGGAAGTAGGTAGAGACAGGGAGCAAAAAAGAGACAGACAGAGATGGTACATTAGCACTACATGAATGAAAGGGTTTGGAAAAGGAAAGCTTTAATTACTAACACAGCCGTTAATGTGTCTTGGGTAGCATTCCAATTACTCAGCCTGAGTGATACGGTGAGAAACCACTATCAGTTAATTACAAAGTAAACACACAACCAACCACTGACTCAAAGAAACAAAGACACAGGCAGGTACCTCTCACATACCAACACAACCTATATATAGCCATTTCAATTTATGCATTAGGTCAAATCAATCAGTCAAGTTAAAGATCACCCAAAATACCTATCAATCCAAAACCTGGAACAAAAGCCCTACACTCCTAGTAATGACCAGAGCTAACTGACTAGCGCTGGTGTTAGGTAGGTTTGCAAATCCATACTCTTTGCACTGCTCCTTTAAAGTAATGAGTAAGGACATTCTGAGGCATTAACAGTTATGTCTAGGTATTAAGCATCTCCAGAGACAGCATGCAGCTCCAGAGCAGTGCTAAATGATGGAAGCCAGGAGGGGCTGAGGGCTTGAGAGAATTTAAACATCCATTAAATCATGTTCAGTTAGCTTATGCACTACTGTAGAGAAGAGGGACTCCATAGAAAAAAGTGCAGGACGCTGCTGTACAGTTGCTGTACTTGTCTATATGCACATATCTTCATCATATTAACATTTAAGGCATTTATCAGACGCTTTTATCCAAAGCAACTTCCATTCCTTAACTACAGGGGACAGTCTCCCTGGAGCAACTTGGGGTTAAGGGTCTTGCTCAGGGACCCAGTGGTGGTGGTGAAGGTAGGATTCGAACCCATGACCTCTTGGTCCAGAGGCAAGTATCCTACCACTAGGCCACCACCAGCCCATAAGGGGGAAAACACCCCCCTCATGTTATCAATTTATCTTCATGTTTTTAAACAGTTGGACACCATTGCAGATAATCCTGTGCTGCACAGAGAGAGAGTTGAGTAAGAAAATAGTTGCCTCAGGGTATCAGACCCACTCTTAGTCATTTCTCAGTTACAATGGAATCTGAGCGACAGTCAATAGCTGTGCAAGAATCCACAAGCAAACAAAGAAAGAACACTGCAAAACAATCCTCCGAGCTAACCAACACAGTGGTGACATGTGACATGGTGACATGTAGTTTAACTAACTCACATTCATAGATGGCTCACACACACACACACACACACACACATGTACACACACGTATACACACACACACACACACACACACACACACATACACACACACACACACACACACACAGTTAGAGCAAAATTACTTTTTAATGCTTGACAAACTGTCTAATCTGTAATTAAACGGTCTAATATTACATTAAAGACATGAGAACAAATGTTTAACTGTGACAGACTGTATAGTGCCTAAGGATACAAGGTGTCAATCAGTACCACCAGCATACTGATCACTGACATGATCATCTGGAATCATCTGCACCTGTTTCTTTACTGGTTAAGGCCTTAAGCTTTGTTATTTTTGAATAATTTATATGTGGGTCGCAAAATATACCCAATCCATTTGAGAAAAAGTCTCTTCCAGGAATAAATAAGTATAGAGGGGACCACATTCACACGGGAGACAAACCGTATCATTGCTCAGAGTGTGGACAAGAAAAATGGCAGCAGAAGCACATCAACATGATGAGGACATGCCTTTCTAATTGACAGCTCATCGTTTCATTTATTTACCTATTGACACATACTGTTATTGGTTAAGTGTAAAACTATTCATTTTGATCCTGATGAAAGCAATTCTCAAGGCTTAGTCAGCACAGTCGTCAAATCATTCAGTAAAATAAGTTTCGGAGAGACAGTCAGCTTGTTACATGCTGCCAAACAACATGTTTGAACATAAATGCCTTCAGCCATCTCTTGAGAGGTGGTCCTGTGAGTCAGAGACATCAGCAGCTACAATGGCCCGTAGTGTTTCGTTCTTTGGGAAAGGGTGGGGGAAGGAGGTTCCATAACAAAAAAGTACTGATGCACAGCGCTGACAAAGGTCCATCATGAACTGACTGAGATGCCTTAAACTGGTCATGAACGCTGGGCCAACTAAGGCCAGACATCTGCTCTGCATTAGCAGTTTGCTTACTATAATGGAGTGTTTTGCATCTTACACCACTGGTTCTCATCTAGCCCTCGTGAAATGTGAATAAGTCCATTAGACATATATTCAAACTATTCTAAACTGATAAATGTTCATTTTAAACTGTGAAATTCAAGCAAGGCTGATTAATGTAGGTGACATGGGGTGCAAAAAGTAAAGACAGCACACAAACATAGAATGAATACCGCAATAATGAATACCGTGTCGATATATTGCTCACTAAAAACTACTTTAGTATAACACTAACCCTTTCAGATTCTTACGCTCAGAACGGGGGTACATTGGACAGTTTTAATTGAAGGAACATATTTAAAGTGGCATGAATAGACTGCTCAAACACTGCACTACCCTTCAAAAAAAAAGAGTCAAAAATTACTCTTTATTCTGAATTGAAACCACATAGCATAGAATATCACTTGCACTGTTAGTGTGAGGGATTATATTACTTAAATAAATAGTAATAATAAATAAATAATTCCTAGTTAATCACTGTCCTCATGACATGGCGCTGCTGTGATCATGTGTCATACTGTTATCCTCATGTGATGTTCTGTTATTTTATTTATGTTGTACTGACATGCACATCAGTCATATTTCAGGCTAAATCTGATACTCAATGTAGTTGCATTATTAATTTCCCCCATTTCAAATCCAGCATCTCACAGCAATCTCTGACCAAAAGGATTGGTGAAGAGGACAAAAGGAAGTCCACAGGCAGAAGGGTGGAGGATTACTTGGACCTGAATGGGGAGTCCCGCCTCTCTTACTACAACATTCTGCAGGAGAGACCCTGAGCCTGGTCTTCACTGTTAAAAATCTTCTAATACTGGTGTTTTCACTCATATTTAGTTGTTTTTTTTTTTCATATTTGTCCCAATGAATTTAGGATAAGCCCACTACCGAAAGAGCATCATAAAAGTGTATTTCCTACTCATTGAGATTAATGCTCCCCAATACAAGCAATGTGTGAACAACAACCAAAACAAACTCAACGTGAGACGTGAGATGAAAAATAAGACAAATCAGCAAGAAAAACCCAAACCCTTCCATTTTTGATCTGCCATGGGCCAGCTCAACTCTGTCCCTGACTAAGAGTAGGTCTAGCTCAGCCCTGAATGCGTTTCCATGGCGCTGTGCAGAATGACCCAGTGGATAATTAGAGCCCAGAGTCTAACCACAGGGTAAGCATAATGAAGTCAACTCGTCCCAGTCACATAGAAACCCTACCATGCAACACTCTCAGGCTCCTCTTTCTGTCTCCTACTACCTCTAACTCCAGTCCATTAGCGGCAGAAATGTGCTATTGTGTCTATAACTGCAGCACTGACATAACAGACAGAAACGGTGAACATAATATCCATGTCGTCTTCCAAGGCATCTTGTAAACTCAGGGCTCTCTTCTGTCACGCACGTAGTCAGATTTAGTGCTGCTCTAGAGTGTGTTAACTTTTAATAGTGAGTGAAACATGAAATTACACTAATGAGTGTCCAGGTAACTAATTTTAAATAATTTATCTGGACCATATAGGTGAGGGCATACCAAGAAAGCGATTACAGGCTAGATGAAGGAATATGAGGTAGAGCTGTACAAAGGGTTTCTAATCTATTATCGTTAATTTTACGTATTGTCTGAATTTTTAAACATGACACCTGGCAGTCTGCATGTCAAGGTTAAGGAAAAGCTAGAACTAACTTTTAAAACAGCTCAAAACAATATGCTGAGAAATAAAGCTATTCATTTTAAGCACAATTTAAAAAAACGGCACTCTTGGGCAGATGTTAGGTCTACACTGCCACTTCAAAAACAAACCAAGCAGAGAACACTGCTCCACTCATATCATCCACAGTATATGAAAACATTGAATCTGAGATTTAACAAAAACATCTTGGATGCCATAGGAGCACAAAATCAGTGGAGACCCGTGGCATACAGCGTGCTTCCAAATGAGGAATCGTTTAGCTCACAGCCAGGAGTTTTTCTTGTTGGTAATAGCACATGCTTGAATGGTCTGTAAATTCAAATTTACTTCAGTATTGCATGACAAGTGCATTTAATGAGGTGGCTAACGACAGCTAACAGTTCCAGTAGAAAATGAAACGCTGTGTGTGTTAGTGAGTGTTAGTGAGTGTGTGTGAGAGAGTGTTAGAGAAATGGTCATGTCTCCACAATCCATGGCCTGTTGTTAGAGCTATTTGAGCCTGTAAACACATTTTTGGGTTTTGTATTTTTTTAATTATCTCTATAATGTGTTTTAACAGCTCTGTTCAAGCAACATAAAAGAATCACTATATTATTTTTAGTCTAACACATTTAGTCTATTATTTGTGTTAATATTTTCAAATATTTTAAATAACATTCTGTTTAATTTTGTATTTACCCAATTAATCTAGTCATCGAATAAATAAAATGCTAATATTGACTGTGATGAGAATTGTCTCTTTGTACTTAAGGATTTCTTTTGGTCCTAACATGTGTGTTTGTGCAATATATGTATGTCCAAAGCAAGAATTAAAGCTTTCTGTATCACATTTATATGGAATTAAAAAAATACACTGAAAAGAATTGCAGTATATTATGGCAGCTTCAAAATAAATCTGCCCATTTGCACTTACTGACCGAGATATGTGGTTTTGATGCAAAGGTCACCACCTAGCCAGACAACAGCCATGCTGGAACACACTAGAACCAAGTCAACACCCTGTACACCATCATGTCCAACAGTGAACAGATGGTGAAGCCCCGCTGTATCTGTTCTGCTTTTTGGTATACAACATCATCCACTAACACACATCTTAGTTAATTCTACAAGGACTTAAAGGAAAACATAACTACAATCCAAACAACCTTAACAGACATGAATCATCTTAGTCATCGTCTCAACAGCTTTTGGCATGCTTGTACTTCCTGCTCATTGAGATACGTGCAACATGTGCAATTCGGCGTCCTCCTTAAAGGAACAAACTGCTACTGTGGCTAAAAAGACAATTACCCCTCAGTGGGCTTAGCTATGCTGGATCACTAAAATCTTATGTTTCTCTGTGCTTTTATGCTCTACAGTATAAGCAATTTTATACCAAAAGAATTCTCCAATACGTCCAATAGGATTTCACTAATGACCATAAATAGAGCTGTCACAATAAAAGGAAGAATGTCCAAAAAGTCAGTAAGATATTGTACTGTGAAACGAAAACTGCTCTATTTTAGGCAGATAAACAAATTAAACAATGATGAACGATTCACTCACATGAGATAAGAAGCAATTTGCATAAAGACTTCATAGTATACACAGTTTAGTATACAATCAAACTGCGTGTTTACACTAAAAGGCAGCTGGGGTCACGTACAAAAGACAGTGCGATAGTGTATTATCATCCGATTAAAGCCTGGACGCCTGAAGCAATCATAATGATTCACTTAAGGCCGGGATATACTTGAGGCTCAAAAAGCTTCCGCACACACATCTCGGCTGGCATGTATTCCCAGCACGCTTTTGATTAATCCTCTGTGCATGTTGTCAGAAACTAACGCAACACGTGGGTTGGGTTTTCAACATGACTGAACACTTTGAGGACAGAGCAGGTTAGAAATCTTGATCTCTCTCAACTTTCTATCCTCAATTCACAGTACAGTGATACTGGATAGCGTTTTTTTCACCGCGACGATTTCTCACACCCCCACTGGGTGGGATCTTACAGATTTACATAAAGTACATCACGTATCCCGGTGCTTAGACAAAATAAAACTTTAGATATTCTGTGAGAAGAAATACAGGTAGCTATTAAAGAGGCTGTGGCAGTGCAGTGAAATGCTGGAAACCAAGTTTTGATTCATTGCAGGCTACATAGATATGATATGAAAAAAAAGTGTTCGTTAAAATGATGAACACTAGCACTGCACAATATATCGCAGATTTACCGTCATCGCGATATCAACATGCGCAATATACATATCGCGAAATACTGACTGAACTGCAATAAACTTTTCACCCACAGAGAAGAGGGCAATATAATCACTGGGTATCTTCTGTGCTGCTGTTATAGATTGTTAAGATCTATAAGAACTATTCTGGCTAAGAACTATAATTTAAATTATGTTTACACATATTTAAGATTTAAAATTACTAAAAAAAATATTTTCAGATTTTTTTCAACAATATTCAATGACTCAAATGTTTTATGGGATGCTTTAAATGTTCTGTTTAAGTAAATTCTTTTTAAAAAATGGAAATATTGCATTCATTTTTTTTCTGCATAGACTAGTCAGCGTCTGGAGTCTGTTACCAGCAAATCCAAAGCAGAAAAACATTAACACTATAA
>JBBPDE010204538.1:0-15555 GCA_037974605.1 Nannopetersius ansorgii
CACACACACACACACACACACACACACACACACACACACACACACACACACACACACACACACAAACACAAACACTCACACACACACACACTAACACGCACACTAACACACACATACATACACACACACACACACACACTAACACACACTCACACACACACACACACACACACACACACACACACCAACACTTTCATGCCGTTACTAGTCAACTTTTTTCTACAAAAAAATACTGTGAGGAAATAACTACATCTGTGAACTGGCAGGAAATCCTGGTGAGACCACAGCTCAGTGTTGTGCGACAGCCTGCCAGCCAATTAGGAATTCAAATGGGACTAATACGCAGCTGCCAAAACACACTAACACAGGAATAGGATACTATGTGGTGCCAAATTGTGCTAACTGAGAAAAGACACTGGTAGAAGTTGCCAATAGCTACCTGTCAGGGCTCCAAGCAACATCACTTGTGTCATGAGTTCATTATTTTTCTGGGTATCCATGTGCACGTTTGAGCCCCGGGACTGGGTACTCTCCCAGATGCCTCTACACTGGCGCTGGCTCCAGCAGTTTAGAACCAAAACATCCTCACAACAAAATTACTGTGGATCCCGGCAGAGTGCCAGGTGACTAAATGACACTTCTTATGGAATCTAATAAAATGGATAAGAGGGAGCTTACCAAAAGTTTTCGCTTTCAGAATTTAGAGAGTAGCGTGACTGATGTTTGTCTTTCAGAACCATACATAAATGTGCTAAAGAATTCAAGCCAAGCATAGTAGTAGCATTCAAGCCAACCTTAGTAGTAGCTTAGTAGTAGTGTGGGGCAGGGCTAAAAATAAAATTGCACCACCCAGATAATTCTAAAGGATTTATGGGTACTGGGACCCGTTAAGCCAAATAGCCCAAAAAAGAAAGAAACCCTTTGCTAAGGTTCGTTAGGGAAGGAGCAGCAAGACCAATTAAAAAGTTACAATATTTATTTAAAAAAGCTCAAGCAGTAGTTAAAACAAAGATAAAACCAAGTAAAACAGTCCAAGTGCCTCAGTTCATTCTTGAGTCTCTGTAGAAGGCCCACGGCCGGCCCCACGCCTAGGTCATCCCACTGGAGTTTCATGCACACCTCGCCACCGTCGTAGCCACAACTCGGCAGTCTCCGCACCGCTCACCAGCCTGAAGGAGAGAGGCCCGGCAGTAACTCGTCCACACACACGGTGCGAAGCAGTCCCAATTATTAGCGACTCACCTCATTGGGTCCCGACCGATGTCAGGGATCCGCTGTGATGAATTTGCCTCTCACAAGCGCGAGCGTCACCGCCGTGTCGGTACAATCTCCTACAGTCACAACGTCCAGCGACTGCCCGTCACCTTCCTCGAGTCTTTAGTCGTTTCTCCAAGGGAAATAACCCGCCACCGGCTGCAAGGCCCTGGGATGATCCACGTGTTGACTGAGGCACTGGTTTGTCTGGGCTGAAGCACCCAAGCCAGGGCCACCCCAGACCATGTAGACTAAAGCACACAGTAGTCTCCCTGTCGGGCTAAAGCACATCATCATACCGCCATCTTAAGAAGTCCAAGCCCCACCCCTTTCTGTTCCCCATTGGAGGGCACATCCACGTCCTAAAAGGGTTTCTTCATGGTGATTTGTTCAGAGAAAATGTCACTCAGATGCAATAAGGGGGAAAAAGGAAAAAGAAAAAAAAAAGAAACACACACAATCAAATAGTGCACAAAAAACTATCACCCAATAACTTAACAAAAGTAACTCAAACACCACACTCCAAATACTAGCTCCCCTCATGACCCCTGTAACAGCAGCATGTAATTACCTGGAGGCAAAAAGAAAATGCATATATCACGATCTGAAGTGGGAAGGTCAACAATATCATCCATTTTCCCTTCCAATAAGGTATGTCATTACTATTAGCATTTATGTCATTAGGCTAGCATTAACACAATGTTCTGAATGAGGCATGTTAGTTTTAATGGATTACTATAATACTGAAATTAAACATCCCAAAAAATTTCATTTTATTGCTAAGATATGTAGATTTACATTTACTTTGTTATTTGTTTTGCTGTTTCGGCCTCCTCATAATCACTTTGGGCTCCCTGTAACAAGGAAGTGGATAGTGCATAGTGGATGAGCCCAATCACGAATAGACATGAAAGAGCAGGTAAACCACGCTTTTGATCTGAGATCGCTCCGATAGGAGTAGGGATTCTCACCAAGGAATCTGCGTTCTCACGCACACAGAGAAAGGTATATAAATGGTTCAAGTGAACCAGGGAGTAATCACGGTACAGAGAAATTGAGTTGAGGGACACAGGCAAGATGAAGACGAGACTTCAATTGACGTCACTTGATCTGGCGTGCGTGACAGGTTTTTCTGTAAAAGAAACAGCTGACCTTCTCCTTTTTCTAAACAAAGCAACTACTACTTTACAGCATTTTCCCAAACCAGCTTTAGAAGAACCTAGGTGATGTGAAATAATGAGCTGCACTTAAAATTGCTAATCATATTATATATTTTTGTATAATATTTCTTTTTTTGCATGGGAGCAAAGAAGTTTTAACCACGTTATATTCTGCATGGGTTTGCTTGGTCTAAATTTGACAGAAATAAATGCATTTACATTCCCCACACCAGTTTCAATTAAATGCCTTGATCAAATTTGAGCTGTTGAGTACTGCCGGTTTAATGAAATCGGGAGGCATTTTTAGAGACAAAAGGTATAGCAGGGAGAAGTGAATTAATGAGGCAAGGGAGATTCATTAGACACTTAACAAGGCAATTAGGCAGCATGTGTTATGGATTTCTGCTCTCAGTGCACACATGGTATTTAAGCTCTCAGTAAAGCTATAAAGACTTAGCAGACCTTAATGAGTTTACCTTCTGTCACATCACTCAGACATGCAGTTGATGATCAAGAATTAACCCAGAAGATAGTCATCAAATCTCTTATTATATAGTCATCAGTTAGCCTAGTCAGAAAGATTTAAATTGTAATTTGTCCCTAAATCATTAAAATCATGATTCTAATGAGCATTTAAAAAAAAAACTTGGGTTACCCATGCTTTAAAAACCACCAAGATATATGCAAAAGTAACAACCACAAAGCAACCACTGATGTTCAGAAATGTCCACAAGTCTCTTTATTTGAGTCCATGCTCGGTCTTGAGTCTTTGAGGTATGAGTCTGAGTCTAGCTTTGAATCTCAGGGGTGCGAATCTGAGCCAACTCTCAAATATTTGAGTCTTAGTGAAGTTCCTGGGTCCTAGTGAAGTCTTAAGAGTGTAACTTGAGAGCTTAGGGTGCCATCCATTGTCTGGTTTTGAGTCTCAGGGGTTTGAGTCTACAAGTCAAGTCAGGGTGCAAGTCCAAGCTAAGTCCTAACTGACTCTGAAGATGTCAGCTATTCCACCTGAGGTCGATTAGACAACTTCTGCCAAATTAGCTAGTCCACTAGCAAGCATAATTTCTATTCATATTACATGTTAATCACAATTTCTAATTGACTTGCAGACATTGTTAAGGTTTTTGTGCAGCTCGTGGTGGCCCAGACTCTTAATCAATGTCATGTTTGGTTTTCCTTGAATTTGTCACCTGTCTGAATATCTTGGTAACATTTGTTAGCAAGTAATGCTCACTTTATCAGAGATTGTTGCTTTGAATTTAATAGACTTTTGCTTATTTACTTTCTTTGACATACAAATGACATGTGTAATGCAGACACACTAACAGTATCCCGCTGTATGACCACATTAGCTTAGGAACACTGATGTTTTATATTTTTCCTTGTAAAATATGGACGGATTCATAATGTCAGGTTGCCCAAGGCATGTGTAATGGGCAGAGTCTGAGATGGTGCTGCCTTCGCAAATGAGAGAAAAGAGCAGCTGGCAACATCACAACAATTAACGGCTGGGAACGCGGCGTGAACACGCTGAATATTCGCTTGCCAGATGGTATTAGGTTATCACAATGACAACACAGTCACAGTAAAAGTTTTGGCTTCTGGGCAAAAAAAATTTAAACGGAATTAGCTCCACTTGGAATTTTATTGTTACTGAAACTGTTTCACGTTGGAGCTTAACCACTATAATTTGAGTTATTACTGACGTAATAGCTCTCAATAAAATGTTGTGATTCAGATTCATTGAAAAGGGGACTGATACAAGCTGGTGGTGCCCACCTTTCCCTTTCTTTGATTGAACAAGTGGATCACAGGGAAGAACTAGCATTACTTTCACAGCAGGAGCCTCAAATCTCAGACTGAATTGGCATCGGTTAACAGACAGAAGGCTTCTGAATCAACACTCAAATGCTCGTGTCTTTTACTGCAGACTGACACAGAAATCAATTCGAAGAACTTTTCAGATGCCCGTCATTAAAGAGTGAATAATGAAACCAATTAATGACTCTAATTAGGCCTCTAAATCACCATTCAACACGCTGCCCATAGATTTGATGAACTGAGCTCGGATTACGAGCAGCTTCAACAGAACGGCCGCTCATAAAAGGATTTACTGCTGTGACCGCCAGCCCCTCGGTGTGTAAATAAATCTGCAGAATATGTGTGGGATAGGTCATACTGCCTCTGCTTTCAGAGGGCATATTCATACACTGGGGTTTTGGCATTCTTCAATAGCGCTTAAGCAGCTCATTACAAAGTTCTGTCTGTAGCCATCAGTCAGTAGCCGTAAATGAAACTCCCCATACAAAGGGTGGAAGTCGGCAAATGGCAGTCTCCGTAAATAAGGGACAGAGTCACAGTGTTAGGAGTGACGGTGAAAGAAAACGAAACTTATTTATTGTTTGTACAGTGCTGTCTTGTGCTGCCTTACATGCCTTACTTTCTGGTTAAGAAATGAAATGTTCGTGATGTCTGTATGTTGTCTTGCATGTACTTGTCTTTTAGGTCTGCACATTGAGCCTCTGGAGAAATGCAATTTCGTTCAGCTATGCATCCGTTGTTGTACCATTGTATGGTATGAATGACAATAAAGTTCACTTACTTACTTCCTTACTTACTTAGGTGAGCATTTTCTAGAATTGGAAGTTTTATGCTACTGACTACATGACCCAAACAATACCATAAGATAGAAGGACAACATTTGGTTCCAGAAAGTCAATAAAAAAAACCTAAATATGTAAAAAAGAGAGATGATTATGAACAAATTTTTGTGAACTTCTTTTTCAAGAACTTTCACATTGTGAATGATCTGTAACAGTTTGAGGGTTCTTCACATTATGTGGAAGTTCATTAAAATTAAAAAATGCTTAAGATGCACCAAGAATTCTCCTTTGTGCCCTGATTCTGGAAAGTGTCCAAAATGTCCAAAATGAAATGCTCAGTTTTTGAGAAAACTGTCTTAGTTACATATTTCATGATATTTAAAGTAATTTGGAGGAATCCAAAGGAATCTCCCCTCTAAATTAGGGTTCAGGTGAGGAGTGGAGAGATGGGGGGATGTGTCTGGTGAAGCTCAGTGAGCTTATTTGTATTGAGCCCAAGAACATGTTGTGTGAAGGCCAACTTGTTTGTTTGTTGATGTTAACAAAATAAAAACAGCTAAAATGATGTTTTAAATGTATCTTTTCTCATTATTTGTGCAGAGTGAAATCCATTAGTTTTCAGCAATAAACTACGAACTATGTCTCAAAATGGGGTAAAAAGTGTTTTTACTACAGAATAATTATGGTCATTTTTATTCAGGACAAAAATTAAATATAATGAAACATTTTTGGTCCCTCCTTTGTAACAGTGCTCTGGCAATGTAAGAGCTCCTTAGAAGTATGGGTTAAGGGTTATTTGGATTATTTGAGCCTTGCTGCATGAGTGACATGACAGGTGTCATAGAATCTATTTTTCCATCTATTTTTTTATTATTAAATAAATGATTTCCACTTCTATGTGTGTTTAGATTTTATTGTATTAGCCTGGTATGATCCAAGATCTTCTCCATAAAGTGTAGATTTGTACGCCTTTGCAGCCTTCTTCTTCTTCCACTCTTCACCATTCACAGTGATATAGCATATGCCACGTGGAGAGAGAACCAACAAGAGCGATAGGTGGGTCACATGTCGGCGAAACTGGCTGGAATGAACTCTATTCTTATCCCTGACAAGCAAGCATGGACTCTTTGATACAAGCTGTGTGCAGTGGCCAGATAAGGCCATGCTATTACATCTGGTTGACTTACAGAGTTAACACGTCTTTCAGGTAATACAAGGGATGACTGGAATGGGTGCACCACTGCCTTCAATAAATCTGTGGCACAATAATGGCCGTACACACACCACTGTAGTCTCTCAGCTCTAGACAAAGCTCTAGACACTTCTCTGAATGTATTATCCATAGCCAAAAGGTGTAATTTATTTATATATTTTTATTAGGGATGTTGACTCAACACGTTAATTTTTATTAATTTAATTTTTTTTTTAAATTACGCTGATTTGCCCCTCGTCCTCATGCTGTTATTTATGTTTGGGCTCTGTGGTTACCAAGGCAATCAGACACCTGAACAGAAATAATTTCTGCTGCTCAGTGCCACCCCAAACATAAATAACATAAGGACAAGGGGGCATGGCGGACGAGGCCCGGATGTCACACTCAGCTGTACTCAGAGACTTGAGGTTTGAAAGAACACTATTTCTCCTTGATGCTGATTGGCTGCCACCCTGTGATTCCGCAGTCCAGAATTTCCCCAGTGGAGAGTCTTGAGTATCCTCATGTATTAATTTAGTTCTCCTTAAAGCCCTGTATTTTTATTACTATAAATTATTATTTTTTAAAATAAATTATTACTCTACTTACCCTGCTTATACAAAAGAAAACATAGAACCATGCCCGAGTGCGTTTGACCACCAAAGCTCGGTTCGTTTGACCAGTGTGAGTGCTCCGAGCCATGGCCTGGCGAGTCCAGTAGTGGATCACAGATCAGGACGCGCGACACAGGAATTTGTAGAGAGAGGTGGGAGAGGCTTTGTCCTTTAATTCAAGTTATTTAAAGCTACGTTTTTTTCTTAACACAGAGTTTTTCAGGTTTGAAGATGTTACGCATTTTCTATTCAAAAGTAAGTTTTGTTTTTATCTCACCGCTTTTAAAAGTGTGACAGAATTGGGAAAAAAATAAATAAACAAAGCCTTCTTTGTAAAATTGACTTAGTGTGTTCATTATATATTATATATTGGGTTGACATAGAATTGCGATTAATCGCAATTAATCGCGATTAATTTTTTCCCAGATTTGCGATTCATCGCTTTACAGCCCTAATATATATATAATGCTGTGACAGTATCTCTCCGACACACACTCTCACTTGGCACTGGTTGCTCGATAAGCAGGCTTCATTTAAAGAATTTATCTTACTTTAGAAAAATGGACAAAAAGAAGACATACAGTCCACTTGCACAATGGCAGACAGCGTCTTTATTAGTTTCTTTCGGATAAGTAACTTCAGCTCCGGTCATTTCCAAATATTTCATCACCTTTCACGCAGCAAAACAACCGGTGGACACTCTGCAGGCGAGTGAGCCAAAACCACTGCGTGGCATGTTTGCTTGGAAGTGGATGTATTATTTATACGGCTTGGAACTGGGCTATAAATATAAACCAATGGGAAGTTCAGCTGACCATTACATCCGACTCTAGTCTTAGTCCAAATGTCAAAATGTAATCATGGTTTATTGATCATAGTCACCACATTCTGTTTTCTGTGAGTATTGGACTCCAGTACACAAATCATTGATAGTAGCATATTGCAGTTAGAGAAGGTTTGCATGATAAATGGTGAAGATAGGGGCAGATGGTATAAGCTTTCCCTCAAAATCAAGAAAACATACCATCACATGACCATCATTTGTACCTGTCTTCTGTGAATGTTTGGAGTTATACCTGTCCTCAGTATCTTAGTTTCTGTTTCTTTGTGTTTTGGCCCTCAAGCCTCTTTGAGTTCTTGTTTGTTTAAATAAAGAGAAGAAAATGGAAACAGTCCATCTCTTGTTTGTAGGATTAACCCTGTAACAATGTTTTTGTAGCATTAGAATCATAGCTATCATTAATTTCATCCTTGAGAACTGTAATATGAGAAGGTGTAGCAGAAAAAAAATGATGGGAGTTTCCTAACAAGGTTTACTAAGTTGACCTGAGCTGCAATGGCAATGGAGCAAGTTTGGACTAACTTAAGGTAAGACCACCAAATAAACTTGATGAGGATTGACTTCTTACAACACCTACCTCACAACTTATAGAACTTAAAGGATCTACTGTCAACCTCTTGGTGCAGATAACTCAGCACACCTTCAGAGGTCTTGTACAGTCAGGTGTTCAGCTGATTTTAGTGTTATGGCTGATTGCTGTGTAAGATAAGATGAAGTGAGATAAGATAACCCTTTATTAGTGCCACAAGTGGAAAATTTGCATTGCTATGCAGAAACTGGACAGTACAAAATAATAGAGTAAAAGCTATACAACAATGTGGTAGGGTGGCGGTAGCTCAGTTGGTAGGATACTTGCCTCTGGACCAAAAGGTCATGGGTTCGAATCCTACCTTCAGCATACCACCACTGGGTCCCTGAGCAAGACCCTTAACCCTAAGTTGCTCCAGGGAGACTGTCCCCTGTAGTTAGGAAGAGACCCCCGACAGAGAGACAGAGATAAGTTTAAAACGTGCGTGAACCGGACAAGGCACTGAAATATCAAGGTGAAATTCATCATAGCTTGCGTAGTGTGGACCCAGCTAAGACAAAGGTTAAGACAAAAGTAAGGAAGGGAATGGGATAATAGTAGTGAAGGCTCAAGATGAGCCATGCTTGAAGCCCTGAGAGGACGAGAAGTGACACATTGTTTGATCAGTGCTGATATATTTGGGGAAGTGCAGGCAGCCACAGGGAGCCAGTGAAGGTTCCTTAGTAAAGGTGTGGTGTGAATGAACTTAGGAACATCGACGACTAACCTCGCAGCTGCATTCTGAATCAGCTGATGGGTTTGTGTTACTTTCAATGGAAATCCAGCTAGTAGAGAGTTGCAGGAGTCCAGTTTAGAGATATCTGCATAGCTTTCATGGTGAGAAAAAGTCAGATTCTTCCAATGTTCTACAGGTACATCAGTATCTGCATATTCTGGAGATCTGGTCAACCTGCGGTGAGAAAGACAGATCTTCATCTAGCATAACACTAAGATTTCATAGAAGGGATGATAACCACGTCCCCAATAGAAACTATGAGGCTTGGTAAAGAACTCCTTTTGATGAAGAAGAGTTTGGTCTTGCTGGGGTTTAGCTTGAGGTGGTGGGCCAGACAGTCTGATATGTGAATTGAGGCTTGGCTGTTGCTAAGAGGGAAAGAGACAATAAGTTGCGATCATCAGCATAAAAAGGAATAGCACACAAGGGAAAATTTTGCACTCGAGATAAACTTCCACTAAAGTCTGAAGAAAAGACCTACAGAATCTTCCCTTCCCACATCATAGGTGCTGCAGTCTGCCACTGAAGGAGCTCCTCAGTGCTGTCAGAGTCTCCTGCATGGGGTGGGAGATGTTATCCAACAGGGATGACAGCTTAGCTACCATTCTCCTGTCACTCACCACCTCCACTGGGTCCAGAGGGCATCCTAGAACAGAGCTGGCCCTCCGGATCAGCCGCTTCAGTCTCTTTCCGTACCCTGCAGAGATGCTGCTGCCTAAACACACCACACCATAAAAGATGACTGATGCCACTACTGAGTCACTCCAAAGGACCCGAGGCTCTGCAGCAGGCATAGCCTGCTCTGCCCTTTTTTAACGTTCCCAGAATGATTCCATCTGTAATGGTCGGTTTGATTACATTATTACCTAAATGAGGTTGCTTTATCATCATAGCAGTCCAAAGTCAGTACATGCCAATTTTTTTTTGCATTCGTTGCACAAACATCTATATGGGAGTTCTGTTGTGTGATTAAACAAAAAATTGTTCGCTACAACTATTAAAGGTATGTTTACAGAAAACAGTAGAAGCATTTCATAAAGCTAAATATCAATAAAGCCTGTTTAGTCAAAGTGTCCACCAATGAGGATGTTTTAAAGAGTTCTAGCTGAAGACAAGCATGTCAGAAGTAGGTATGACTGAAAACATGGCCCTGAATGGTGGAACAGGGCAGGAGTGTGGTGAAAACAAACAGAACCGTAACAGAGAAATGTCTAAAAGTGCTCTTTTTCTGAAAATGTAGGATTTTTTAACATAATCTCCATCTTGGGAATCTTCAAAGTGCCAGGCTATTGTGTTTGATCTCAGGGCTAATACATAAATAAGTAAATAAACCAATAAATAAATACATGACAGCAAACCTGGCTGCCTTCCATCATTTTAATGATGCATTTGCGCGCCATAATGGGATTTAATTCGGCAATATCCTGCTGCATGAAGACAAAGACAATGATTTGTGCCTGGTGGCAACAATACAGCATGTTAGCCATAAAGTTATTGATTTCTGTGTTCTCGCCTGAATGCGTTTGGGCTGATTCACAGTCTTGTGTGATGGCATTCCTAGCATTGTCTGTGTTCTATATAAATAGCCTCGGTGAGTATTTTATGGATGCTTCTGAAAAATGTGGTGTATGGATATGGGTAACAAATATGCAGCACAACATTTATGCGTTTGATGCTGATGTTCCTATGTTCTACATTTTTAGATTAATCTAAATATTAGCATTAATCTGGTTATTTTTGTAGTTGTATCTTTGATTGCTGTGTAATTTGTTATTTTTATTTTATAGTTCTCAAAACTATGGTAGGATGTTATGTGAAGTGAAAGTGACCATTTGTCATACGTGAACACACCACAGCGTGAACAACCTCTGCATTTAACCCATTCACCAATTGAAGCAGGGGGCAGCAGGAACACAGCGCCCGAGGAGCAGTGTGTGGGACGGTACCTTACTCAGGGTACCTCAGTGGTGCCTAGCGGTCTTGGGAATTGAACCCGGACTTTCTGGTTGCAGGGCGAATGCACGAACCACTAGGCCACCAACTGCCCCAGTTATGTCAAACAATTCTGTCAAAGAAACAAATGTGATAAGTGCATTAAGATAAATGAAAGGAGCAATCAACAGCCATAATGTGACCAAGCAATAGCCATAATGAGAGGGACATGGTCATCATCTAAACGACCAATGCTCCTTCACTGGAGCTTTCAGAGAGCAGAGCTTTATACTGAGTAGTCCCATCCAATTAATTTCATCCTGTTTCCAAAAACAAAGAAGCACAGCTGGATCCTAATGAATACATTCATTCGCAGAAGCTTCAAAGGAGATAAAGCCATCCCCCCACCTGTTAAGCTGTTGTTTTACATGGCTGGAGTTATGGATTTATTTATTTATCCACTGCTTTTCTTTTTGCTGAAGGCTTTTTGTGGCCACAGCAGACCAATCATGCCTCATTCTGTTATATTCACTGCCTAAAGCTCAAACACCTCTGAGGAACATAAAAGAAAAAGTAGAGAAATCTCAAAAATGTTAAATAACTGATCATCACTCTGGCTTTAGCAAAGTTCATAAATGCTGAGCTGAATTTCTGAGAATTATACATTTTACATGATAGTGTCTAGACTAGGCTTAAGGATCACTCTTGAAGGGCCAAAATAATGGAAAGACAAATGTTCTTGTTTTAATTTTGTCAAAGTCAAAGTGAACTTTATTGTCACCCTGACCATATTCAAGACGAAATGATGAAGCTCAGATCCCACAGTGTACATATGTTGCAACAGGCATAAGACATTGTGAAACAAAAACAGTGCAATTAAGAAGTATAGCATAAAGTAAGAGATTTAACATGTCCTGAGTATGTGAACAGTTCTCTGTGCATTGTATATAAATACATAAATATTTTTTCACTCTGCTAAGGATGTAGAGTGCTAAATGATTAAAATACCCTTTACAGATGTACTGCTTCTGTGATGTCACCCAAAACAATACACTGGTTAAGCCCTGCTCATACACAGCAAAAGTAGACAGAACAGCAGAATGTCTGTTTTAATGGAATTGTTTTGTCAAAGAATAAAAACTAATTTATAAAAACCCGCTCATTTAGCTTACAGCAGTTTAACCCCACTCAGTTACTAATTGTCAAGGCTGTGCCACTCCCCACTCCATCCTGGTCACTGGAATACTGAGAGAGACCTTCACCCTCGTCACGACTTTTGTTTTGCTTTCTCCTGCTGTCCTAATCAGTTTCACCTGTGACTAACTTTCTTTTTCCCTATTTAAACTAGCCTGACCCAAAATGGTCTGTCTGTTCACCATTGTGCTTGGCATGACTGGCACTATGGTATAGCATGGTGTGCTCTCTCTCTCTCTCTCTCAGCCCTACAACAGCACTGGTTCCCATGCTGTTTCCCTATTTTGGAACCAGTCCTGCACTTATCCACAAAAAAAAATGGTGCCAGTGCCCTAAAACAAGCAACGAACCACCCCTAAACATTGCTGGTCTTGTAGTGAGGACCCGTGATGTCACGAGCGGTGGGCGGAGTCTCTCAAGTATTCGTTGTCTATAGCTAAGTTTCCATCCAGTTTTTGCGACGCTTTGTTATTGAAAAACAGAATATCCGTAAAAAACTGTGCGAAATTTGCTGTCTCCAGCCTGTTTCCATTCAACTAGCTTTTTATCAATAAAATGGTGTGTGTGATGAAGGTCCCCCAAAACGAACTGTGGCATAAGTTTTGGTGTACCGCAAAAAAATCTGCCCTTGAGCCGTTTCCATACTAAATTTTGTATTTGTCGCAAATTATCTACCTTTGGTTTTCCACGTGACACCCCCTCCCCTAAACAAATAAAAAAACGATGGAGAGATTATTCACAGTTTTTTTTTTTATTTGCCAGCTTACTGTTATTTCAGTTTCACAAATAATTGGAATTGTACAAAATAGACAACAGAATGAAGCTTGTCTAATAAGTACCCCAGTGCGAGGAACCGCTCGGGTATGGGAGAGACCACAGAATAAGAGCTTCTGGGAGGAGGTGGTGGAGAGACACTTAACAGAAAATCTCTGGCTGCAACAGTTTAGAGCGCCATTTGGGATGTTGTGTGGATTTGTCAGTCCTGATATTGCGCTCATCACAGGCTGCCACCGACCACCGGTTCCAACCCAAAAGCAGATTGTATCATGTGACACATTTATTTGCGTTAAAGCCCTTTTTTCAGACAAAAAGTGTTTCCAAAGTGGTTTTTGCGACATCTGAAGTATCGATATAGAGTTAGATTTATAGAATTATAGAATTGTAGAATTAAACGAAAAAATATTATGTCGACATTTACAAAATTTTATCGATAATTAGCATTTCCATCAGCTATATCGGTAAAAAATTTGAAGCACTAAATATTTTTCCGCAAAACTCCTTGGATGGAAACCTGACTTATGTTGATCTCTTTCAACAGTAATAACATGCTGAATAAGCTGCATTTGGATACTGAAATAAATTCTCAAAGTTTGGAGAACTGAGTTCGGCCATGTTTGTTTATGTTTAGTGGAGGTGACCTGTCATGTATTCTGATGCAGCTCCCGCTGAGCTCCTGTCTAGTGTAAATACATTTCACTGTGTGTTGTACTTGTATAACTATGCATGTGACAAAATTTTATCTCTTGAATCTTTTAAGTACATCTCCACTTTCATATGCCAGCCATTGAACATATCACCAATCATGATGGCCATATAAAACACATCAAAAACACATTTTCAGGATATAAGCCCTTTAACCATATTTCTAGGGTCTGTGCCCTTTAAACACTGATTCATGATAGTCGTTTAAATATATTTCCCAATATAAGCCCTTTAACCATGTTTTTAGGATATGAGCCTTTTAGTTGTGTTTTTAAGGATATATGCCCATTAAATGTGTTTCTAGGATACTAGCCCTTTTTTACTATATGAGCCCTTTAACCACATTTTTCCAGAATAAGCCCTTTAACCATGTTATTAGTATAAGAGCCCTTTAACCATGTTTTTCTCAGCTTGAAAGGATTAAATAAAGGCTCTGTGAATGTAGCTTTACCATCTACAGAAGAACAGAGCCAGGGCTGAAGATGAACATGA
Organism: Nannopetersius ansorgii; assembly: GCA_037974605.1. Classification (NCBI taxonomy): domain Eukaryota; kingdom Metazoa; phylum Chordata; class Actinopteri; order Characiformes; family Alestidae; genus Nannopetersius; species Nannopetersius ansorgii. The sequence goes on from JBBPDE010204538.1 coordinate 14,069, forward strand.
AGGTCTAAACCCATGGATACATCCTTTAGTTTGGGAGACCCAATTAACCAGAGTGATATTGAGGCCAGGCATGTGAGGGGTTGCTTTAGATAGAAAGAGATAGTCATCAAGATACAATACAGAAAGCAAGTAAGTGATGGGAAAGGAGCGCCAGAGAACAGGTTGGACCGCAGAAGTAATGAAAGCCCTGTTTGCTCAAGACTCAGTGTGAATGCTGCTATTCACTGCTGAATGAAAAGGCAGGGAGAGGGGAAGAGAGGATGGTGAGTTGAAAAAAAGAGAGCAGAAGCAGGGAATAAAAAATATGTTTTTAAAGCGCCCAGGTCAATAAATTAATGAACTATTTTAATCAATAAAGTAGTATGTAAAACAAAAATCAAGAAGTATCTGTTGTATCACATTATTATTATTATTATTATTATTATTATTATTATTATTATTATTATTATGACTATTATTATTATTATTATTATTATTATTATTATTATTATTATTATTATATTTTTCATGCATTCTTTTTTGTTTTTCAAGAGAATCTTTCGGGCAAGCTGATATAGGGAACTGCTCAGCTGTTTTTTTTTTCATGCCCCATTTTCTTCTCTACTAATCTGGAGATTTAGAGCTGCTAGGTGGTCAGCATGGCAATTCAAGTCCAATTGTGCTTGACACAAGCAGAGGAGCTCAGCCTTGGTCTGGCACTACAGAAGAGTCCCCTCTCGGCACTTGTAATTAAATGACTGTAGGTGCTGTGGATTATGACCCTGAGAATTAATTTGAATTACCATGCGGGTACAGAAAGACAATAATGGGGATGCAGACAGAGGGGATCCGGGTAGAGACTCCAATTAGAGCAATCCCACCACTGAAAGAGAAGCTTAACGAATGTCCAGCAGTCATACACCTCCAAACGACCTGTGCCTGATTAATCTGAGAGTCAGTTCACTTAAAAAGTCTGGTCTGTGGGCTGATAGACATCATTAGCCAAGCCTGAAGTGATGAGACAGGTCCACAGGTAATAGCCCACTGGCTGCTGCCAAGGTGGGCTTTTAAAATGCAGTGGCCATCTGGCAAATGGCAAAAGCAACTGGTGACAACACTGTTTTCTAAACAAACAGGATGTTGGCAAAAAGAGAGGACAATGGAAATTATGTAAACATCGGGTACAGCCATGTGTGTGTGTGGTGTGTGATGATTATTGTTTAAAACTGAAGAAAACAAAATTATTATTTTTGGTTACTGAGCTGGGTTCAGTTGCTATTCTTGGTTCTTTACAATATCTCAGTAAAAAGTTTGCATATTTTTAATGATTGTTCTATAAAATACATACATAGACAATTAACCCTCCTATTCTCCTCAAATGTACTAACGCTTTTCACCCTCAGGGGTCAGTTTGACTCCAGGGATATTTGTCTCCAGAAAATGATTTACTGAAAATTGTTGCCTGAGTTTTGATGTCAGACACTTTGTTTATTTGTTAAATACATAAA
>JBBPDE010204587.1:0-15549 GCA_037974605.1 Nannopetersius ansorgii
GTGTGTGTGTGTGTGTGTGTGTGTGTGTGTGTGTGTGTGTGTGTGTGTGTGTGTGTGTGTGTGTGTGTGAATGTGTCAGATTGAGGATTCCGGAGAGTATCACTGTTTGGCTGAAAGTGAGGCTGGGGTTGCAGAGAGGATCATCTCCCTGAAAGTTAAAGGTCAGAGAATGTTTTCTGTTTTCTTTCGTTGTTATATTACAGTTAAAATAACCATTTTATAGTTTCTCTTACTCTTCATCTTCATCCTCTCTTACTCCTTATTCATTTTTACTTTCTTAATTATCTTCTTCTTCTTCTTCTCATTCTTTTTTTTCCTTTTTCCTTTTCCTTCCTTTTTACCTTTCTTTCACCACTCCTTCTTCTTATTAATCTTCTGCTTCTTTCACTTTTCCTCCTTTTTCATCATCCTCTCCTTCTTATTTTTCTTTCTTCTGCATCCCTTCATTTTCTTTTTCTTAAACTATTTCTTTCTTTTTCTTCCTTTCTTTAAATTTTCTTCTATGTTCTTGTAATTTTTCCTCTTCATCTTCACATCTTTCTTCTTCTTCTTTTTCTTTTTCTTTTTCTTCTTCTTCTTCTTCTTCTTCTTCTTCTTCTTCTTCTTCTTCTTCTTCTTCTTCTTCTCCTTCTTCTTCTTCTTCTTCGGCAAATAATATCTCACTACTGAACCTGCTTTACACTCCAGTTCCAGGAGGATTTTCAGGCTGGGGAGAGTGGGGGCCCTGTACCGCCACCTGCGGATGGGGCACCCAGGAGAGAATTAGGTTATGCAACAACCCAGTACCAGCTAACGAAGGTCCACCGTGTGAGGGCCCAGACACAGATGTTAGGAAATGCCAGGCATCATTATGTTCAGGTTACTTTTTATTCTTTTATATTAACAGTCCAAGAAATGCATGAAATGCTTGTTGCAGACTCTCTCTCTCTCTCTCTCTCTCTCTGTGATTTAGGAGAGACCCCTCGAAGGGCTCGAGGCAGTCTGATTGGAATAGTCAATGATCGGGAGTTTGGAGTGGCTTTCCTCGAAGCGAACATCACAGAGAACCCAAAGCAGGGAACCAGCACTCTGGAGGCCCAGGTGGACAACATCCCTGCCAGTGTGGGTAAGACGGATTAAATAGAGTTGGAGTCGGGTTACGGGGGCAACAGCCTAAGCAGGGAAACCCAGACTTCACTCTGCCCGGACACTTCATCCAGCTCTTCCAGAGGGATCCCGAGGCGTTTCCAGGCCAGGTCTCAGATTTGGAGGTGCTGATCCTTATCCCAGATGCTTCACGTTGGGCTGTGAACTGCTCCAGTGAGAGCTGAAGGTCGCGGCCTGATGAAGCCAACAGAACCACATTATCTGCAAAAAGCAGAGACCTGATCCTGAGGTCACCAAACCTGACCCTCTCAATGCCTAGAAGAATTGGTGACAAAAGGCAGCCCTAGCAGAGTACAACCCTCACAGGGAACGCGTCAGACTTACTGCCGCCTATGCGGACCAAGCTCTGGCACCGGTTGTACAGGGAGTGAACAGCCCCTATTAAGGTGTCCAACACCAGAGGGACACAGTCAAATGCCTTTTCCAGATCCACAAAACACATGTAGACTGGTTGGTCAAACTCCCATACACCCTCCAGGACCCTACCAAGGGTATAGAGCTGGTCCACTGTTCCATGTCCAGGATGAAAACCACACTGCTCCTACTCCGGGAGGATCTCATGCACCCCCGGGGTCTTGCCACAGAGGAGCTTTTTAACCACCTTTGTAACTTCAGCCTCGGTAATGGGAGAATCCACCCTCAGTTCCCCGTACTCTGCTTCCTCAATGGGAGGTGTGTTGGTGGTATAGAGGAGGTCCTTCCACTGACCCACAACATCCCAAGTTGAAGTCAGCAGTGCCCCATCCCCACCATATACAGTGTTGATGCTGTACTGCTTCTCCTTCCTAAGACGCTGGGTCTCTCAGTCTCTCCCACAAACAGTATTAAAAACAGTGTCATTTATTTATATGTTGAATCTGCTTCTTGTCAGAATGAACTGAATGAGATGTTCAAGCAAATGTACAGACTTTAACAGTGATCTACCGTTCTGTGTTCCAGGTCCTCTGTTGCGTGTGCTCATATCTGTTTTTGTGCCATTCTACTGGAGCACTGCATTTCAGACAGAAGAAGCACAAAATGGCTTCTCTGTCAGTGAAGGGCTCTTCAGACAAGAGTCTCAGCTGGAGTTTGAAACAGGCATGAGTTTTTTTACTCAAACTTAAATACAACAGTAAAACACTCATACGTTTAATTGCTGGTGGTGTAATCAGATTATTCTGTGTATGTTTGTGTTTGTGTTTGTAGGTGAAATCATAAAGTTGACCCATGTGGCCAGAGGTGTGGACGCTGAGGGAGTCTTGCTGGTGGACATGGTCATTAATGGTTTTATTCCTCCGTCGCTCTCATCCTCTTTGCTCCACCTCCAGGTTTGGGTTCAGGTCTCATTCTGTTCTTCTTGCTGTGAAAATTGCTTTTCTCTGGACCTGAAGGATGGTGTTGTCTTTGTAGGACTTTGATGAGTCCTATGTTCAAACCGGGTCTGGACAGCTGTATGCCTGGTCCTCCCAGAACCACCTGCAGGACAGCCGTCCGGTTACCCTGCGCTGTAATCACACACTGCTTTATGAAGGCCCTTCGGTGCGCCAGGGGCCACTGCTGCAGCTACTTAGACTGACTGGCATCAGCGGGACCTACAATCTCTTAACACTCAGCCTCCACTTCCAGATGTCGGCTTCAATGATCGTCCCAGATCTGGGTGAGGGAACCCATGAGGAAGCTCAATATTCTTCCGTGTTGCTTTTGGTTTTAACATGTAAAAGCTTCTGTTTCATTTGATGGTGTTTTATAATTGCACACCATAATGTCTGACTGTTCTGTGTAGATGGGGATGGAGAGGCGTGCCCTAAAGGGTTTGTCTTGGATGCAGCTTCATACTGCGCTGGTAGGTGCCAGAATGTCTAAAAATTCTAATGAGATGTTCTCCATACAGTAACAGTGTATGGGGCAGGTTCTCTGTTATACACTAGGTTTGGGCCCATGTTGCTCTTTCAAAACCTTATTACAAGAAACCATTCGAAATACTTAAAACAAATGTCACTGGCTGGTTTTGAAGTGAAGTGTAACAATATACACTGTAGGTGCAGCTTAATGAATGTGAAAGTTTATGTAGGGGTTTCATCAAAATAACTCCCATTGCCTGTATCACAGCAGCACCTATCCTTTGCAGCAATATTTGGAAATAACTTGTGTCCAAACCCTCCCAGCACCTTTTAAAGCCTGCAAACAGTTCTGTCTCATTTGCTGGGTGCTCATTTAGAACTGCAGCTCCAAGGGAGAAAGATCTGGAGACTGGAGAGGCGAATACATCATTCTTTAAACTTTCTGCTTTGCTTTGGGCCAAATAAAATGTTGGCACATTTTTAAAGAACACTTTGGATCACTATGCTGTTGAAGAATAAAAATGTGTCCAATGATGCATAAACCGGAAGGAATTGTGTGATGTTAAAATCTGAATGATACTTTTCTTTTTTCATGATCAGCTCAAAGTGAATGTCAGTCACTAAAGACAAACTTTATATGTCTCTTCAAAACCAATAGTTTGAGCCTTTATGGGAAAATAATATGTTACTACAGACTATATTGAAAAATAGTCAGTATTTCTAATGTTTCCATACAGAGTTCAAATGTCTGGCATGCAGTGTTTGTGTGTATAGTTATATTTATATGTTTATACCCTAGATTAAAGAGCACTGAGCACCACAGTGCTGAACACGCAGGAATAGCCTGCGGATTTGTGTCTTCTCTATGTCTAAAGCAGTAAAAACATCATGGCTGGATTTTGTATCTGAGGCTTGTTTGTGTGGTGTTGCTTGTGTTGCGATGATGTTTTAAATGAACTCAATGATCTGCTGTTTGCTGATGCGGCAGATGAGGATGAATGTGCCGCAGACTCTGGCTGCTCTCACTCCTGCACCAACATCATGGGCGGCTTCACCTGCAACTGCCCCTCCGGCTTTAGCATCTCTACCCACTCCAATACCTGCCAAGGTTTGTTGACATGATGGATAGAACTACATGAATGATGGAGGGAGAGAAAGACCCTTTTGTTCTCAGACACAGAGTTTAAAGAAATTCTGTTTTTCACCAGACAAAGTTTAGGGCTTTGTATTAGCATTAGCACTAGTCCAGCCTTACAGCAAGAGAATGTAAAACAAGCTGTTAATAAAAACTGACTTAAACATATATACAGATAAAGAAGGATTCATCTCAAGTTTGATTCAAATCCAGGGCTTGGTCAAAGCTCTGAACCGTACTGAAAACCTAACCCTAATCCTAACTCTAAACCCCAAACCCTAATTCTTACCCTAACAATCAGCCCTACCCCTAATCCCTTCATCCTAAACCCTAATTCTTAATCTTAACTTTAACACCGACCCTAATCCTAACCCTAACAGTCAAACCAACACTAACTCTAACCTTGACTTTAACATTTAGAACATGGTTTGAAGAACACAAGAGTACAGTAATAAGAAAACATTTAGAGGAAGACTCCAGTCATGAATTAGTTTCATCAGCAACTCGTGATTTAATTTACAGGTCTCTTTAGATGAAGTAGAGACTGTGGGAGAACTGGAAACACACACCCACACCCACACACATTGTCAGAATGTACTGTTTATTGCAGTGTTAATAAATGGATATATGTTTTTTTAATTATTGATTAAAAAATGTTTTTCAGACATAGACGAGTGCGTGGAGGGGTCACACATGTGCCACTTGGACCAGCAGTGTGTGAACACCATGGGCCGGTACCGCTGCCAGGCGCGCTGTGGCCCTGGATTCAAGCCCAGTCCAGTGGGAAGCAACTGTGAAGGCGAGTGTTACTGTTACTGTTGAATGTCCTGCAGAACGATCATTGCTGACCAGGAGTTTAATTCTAACTTCTTTTTCTTCTTAAATATTATTATTAGATGTGGATGAGTGCCAGGAGTCTTCAGTGTCTCCATGCCAGCATCAGTGCTTCAACACACTCGGCTCTTTCCGCTGCTCCTGTCACCATGGTTACCAGCTGGTGGGACAGCGCTGCTTAGGTCAGTGTCTCTGTGATCCTAAGGGTCCTCAAAGGAACTGATCAAAGTAATGCAGTCTGTGTGTCTCTGACACACACAGGTGATGAGTATATAACACATACAGGTGTTTACTATTATGAGAAGAACTCAAGCAACATGTGAGTGAAAACAGTGAAACATTGGTTTAGTCATCTGTCTCAACCAGATCAAACACTCGGCCAGGTTTGGGTTTCTGATAATTTGAATAAAACATCAAAATGACTGTTTTTGATCAACCCTCCTTGCTCAATGTATGTGTGTGTCTGTGTTCAGACATTAACGAGTGTCTCCAGAGTGTGTGTCCGGCGCAGCAGCAGTGCAGGAACACAGAGGGGGGGTACCAGTGTATTGACAGCTGTCCGGCGGGAATGACCCAGGCAGAGGGCGGGGTCTGTGTGGGTAAGAGCTGCTCTGGTTGGTTGTGCGCATTTTATTAGTGCCCTGATCAGCAGTTAGAGGCTTCTCTGTGTGTTAAAGACGTGGACGAGTGTCAGGACGGCAGCCACATGTGTCGCTACAGTCAGATCTGCCAGAACACACTCGGCGGGTACGCGTGTGTGTGTCCCAGGGGCTACCGCTCACAGGGTGTCGGTCGACCGTGCGCAGGTGAGGTCCATCATCAGACTACAGCAGAGGAAAATCATAAATATTCTAATAAATATTAGAAATATTACTCACTATTTTATGATGGGAGCTTCACATTATTCAATTCATTCAATTATTAAACATCAAACAAATACTTTAATGAATTATATTCTGTCCTGATTTATCTTGTTAGATCAAAATAACTTATTTTTACTTTTAACTAAAGTAATTTATTGTAAAACTTTATTTGTGATGTTCTGTCTTTTTAAACTGTTAATTCTGGACGGTCTAATCTTTCTTAATTCATTCACAGTTTCACATTAATTCTATTTATAATTTTATTTGAATTATTAGATTAATAGAATTATTGTTCAACAGTTCTTTGTCATTTTAACTCCACTTTTTTGGGGATTCTAAACTTGCAAGCAGTAAATTCTTATTAACACACCAAAGCTCAGAGATTCTAATGAGATGTTCATCTCTGCTTGTCAGATATTGATGAATGTGTCCAGACCCCCAGCCCTTGTGCCTATCAGTGCCGGAACGTCCCAGGCAGTTTTCGCTGTGTTTGCCCGCTGGGCACTGTGCTGCTGGGTGATGGCCGTTCCTGCGCTGGTCTGGAGAGAGGCCATGTTTTTACCAACAGCACCAGGTTCCAGGCCAGGCTGCGGCCACAGCTGGTGTCCACTCTGGGCCGCCCGATCCTGAACCCATTTCAGGCCAAGCATCTGGCACCCACCCACAGTCCCAGGCACAGCTGCCCTCTCGGCTTCAACAATAAGGATGGCGTCTGTGTGGGTGGGTCTGGATGAGAGAAGATTCTTGGGGGCCTTCTAGGCCTTCTAGAGTAGAACCTTAGGGGTCTTCTAGTTCTTCTAGACTTTCTAAAATGTTTCTACTTCTGTTCCTTCTGCTCAGACGTCAACGAGTGTGTGTTCAGAAAACCATGCCAGCATGAGTGTAGGAACACAGTGGGAAGTTTTCAGTGTTTGTGCCCTCCAGGATACCAGCTCTTACCCAATGGACGAACCTGCCAAGGTGAGTCAAGTGACAAAAGTGTGTGTAATCTAAACAATATCTTTAAACTTGATTTAAACATTAATATTTGCTCAGTTGCAAGTCTCTCATCCCATTCATTACCTGCTCACGTTGTGTGATCTGTATGTGGATTGTATCCTAATTAGATTTTACCCTCCATATCTGACCTCCTTCATATTGTTGCTCCCTCTCGTACCCTCAGATCATCCTCCTGTTTAGAAACATGATTGAAGGTCGTCATTGCCATTATGAGCCGCATGTGTTAAAACAGTGTGCTGTAGTGAGATTGTGAAAAATTATGAGGCAAAGGTGAAATAGGGGCAGTTGGTAGCCTAGTGGTTAGGGCATTCGCCCTGCAACCCGAAAGTCCGGGTTCGATTCCCAAGTCCGCTAGGCACCTCTGAGGTACCCTGAGCAAGGTACCGTCCCCACACACTGCTCCCCGGGCGCCGTGTTCCTGGCTTCACTTGGTGAATGGGTTAAATGCAGAGGAAGAATTTCGTGCTGTTCACACTGTGTGCTGTGGTGTGCTCACGTATGACAAATGGTCACTTTCACTCATTTAACCAAACTGGTGCTTAATTTGAGCCAAATAACTCATCCAGAGTGGAGACAGAATTAAGATTACAGAAGCTCATGTCAGGAGAGGAGCTGAAGGAGCAGCAATGCTGGATTAAACGGCAGTGGCCTGGAACAGGTGCTCTCTTCCAAAAGCAGAACAGCAGGAGGCACTGTAACAGCACTTTCACTGTAACAGCACTTTGGGTGTTGGATGCGTCTCAGAACCTCCTGAAATGCTGAGTGATTCAAATCTGGTTTAAATGCAGCTCATTCACACCAGGATGTTTAATTTGGTTCAGAACAGACCATATAAAATCCTGACACTCAATACAGATTAAGTGATTGAGTGTAAACAGGGTCTTTGGTTTCATTGTAGAAATAACAAACAGTATGTTCACAACATATTAACATCACACATAACAGATGACAATGATTCTTGCAGATATTGATGAGTGTACTGAACAAGGAGTGCAGTGTGGACCAAACCAGATGTGCTTTAATACCCGTGGGAGTTACCAGTGTTTGGACACACCCTGCCCTGCCAGCTACCAGAGAGGGGGCAGTCCAGGGTAAATCACACCTTATTCCCTAGATTGACACTACAATATGTAAATCATAATGAATAGGAAATGAATTCAGTAACACGAACCATGAAGCCTGTTAAAGCCAACAACCGAAGATAAGGGCTTTAATAGTAGGAAAGCTGTTGTTTTTGGAGATACATACTGATACATTGATTGGATCTGGAATATTATTTGGACCAACACACTATTATGAATGTAATGAATAAACCTCTATAGGTCTGTAATGAACCCCAACTGCCAGTGGTTACACCTCGAGAAGGCAGAATAAAGTATCATAATCAAAATTCAATAACAGACTACATATTGTAATACATTTTAAGGAGTATCTAACCATATTAATGTGACCTAAGTTTTTGAGGCTCTCATGTTTTCCCAAATATTTAATTTTTTGTTTGATGATTGTGTCTGGTTTGTGATTGTGTTGACAGTTCATGTCGGACATTTTCTTCCATATTTAGTCAATGAAGTTCTGAGCCAAGCTGACTGACACTTTTGTTGTCCACAGGACATGTTATAGACCCTGCTCTCAAAACTGTGCTGCTGGAGCCTCACCCCTCATTCTCCAGTACAAGCTCTTGACTCTTCCCCTGGGAATCCCAGCCCAGCACAATGTGATCCGTCTGTCAGCATTTTCTGAGGATGGTGTCCTGCAGGAGCGTACGTCTTTCACCCTTCTGGAACATGGAGGCGAGATCCAAGGCCGACCATTCGGAATTAGGGATGAGGCTGGAAGGGGCATCATCTTTACCACACGTTCTTTAGAGCAATCTGGTCTGGTCAGGTTGCGGGTCCAAGCGACCACACTGTCTGAGCACGGTCACATTACCTACCAGAGTATATTCATCATTTACATCTCCATCTCCGCATACCCCTACTGACCTGGGAGGCAGCAAGGAGACACTGTGGAACTGTGGCTTCATACACAAAAGTAATGGAAATACATTGGGAAACCGATTTGGTTCCTACATCAAAACTTGGAAATCAGTCTCCGCCAAGTTACTCTGAGTTCTGGATCACTCTCCTCATAAGTTTCCTGATACTTGCTCTCCACTAACCTGTAAATAAAGCAGAGTTCTGCAGCATTGACATATCTGATTGGGTGGGAGACACTGCATTACTGACACACTGGTTCCTGACATTTGTTTACCTGGACTGATTTATATCTTTCTTTATTATATGTCTAAATTTATTTAGCAGTTTAGATATTGTCCGACTCTACTATTGTATCAGGTTATGCAAGAAATGTTGTTAGGATTTGTTTTGAAATTTATTTTTATCATCATGAATGTAACTTTGGACAGGGCAGTATTTTGGACAGATTAAAGACTGAAAAAATGATTTCCTCAATTCATTAAGTTATTATCTTTATGCACTTCAGTATTTTTTCAAAAAAGGATATGGATGTATGTAAGGATCTTGTTCATTTTGGGAATTTTATAAAACTCAAAGCAAGAAACAAATATTTGTCAAATCATTGGCTTTCTAGTACATCCCGGCCTAATCATCCACCTAAAGGAGGAAATATGGAATAAGAAAAAATAAATAAATAATTATAAAAAATATGAACTAGAAAAAATATAAAATAAAACCTTTAACCTGACAATATTTTAACCACCTGCTGTTACACTTCGCAATGAAATGTGGCTCCAGTTATTCTCTTTCTATGTGGTTAGTAATTGATATCAGCAAATATACAATAACCAGCTCCTGTACAAAAAAAAAGCATAACAACCTATTGACCGTTCAATGACCATTTAGGGTTAAAAGATAAGGGTTAGGGTTATTAACTGGGCATACCAGAATCATATCATTAAGTTGTTGGGTCAGAAACACTGTTTCAATCCATCACTTTCTAAGAAAACGAAAAGCCCATCTGAACCCACTCCTATAGATAATACAGAGGTTCTGTTATAAAGCTGAATTTTTTTTGTAACCAAAGATGTTTACCAGGTGGCACGAGACTTTTTTTTTAATTTGCAAACTTTGCCAGAATTATAAACCTTATAATTACAGCACTGACACTAGTTCTTGTGGATGTTGATCATGTTGACTAGACTTCTGTAAGATCGACAAGTATGAGTCTCAGAGTCGTAGTTACTGTGGCGAACTGGCACCTTAAAGGGTTAATGGAGGTCACGTCTGGGGTAGGGAATGGCGTGATATGTGTGTGGTGAGGTGGTGAGGGGGCACCACGTGCCCATCACCATGGCTACTCACTGGCTTTTTGTGGGAGTGAGTATAAAAAGGGAGGGGCGTTGCCTAGGAGGGAGAGAGAAGAGTGAGGAGTAGAGAGTGGAGAGTTGAAAGAAGCTGAAAAGGAAAAGAAAGCTAGGAGAAGAGAATTCGGGAGGGAGGAGAGAGAGTGGCACGGGAGCAGGAGCAGGCTGAGGCTTTAATTTAAAGTATGGCTTTAATGCTAGTACTTGTGGACTTCAGGTCAGAGAGACAGTCATGTGCAGTTCCTCTATGACCAACACACTTCCCCTGGTATGGCTGCACGGACAGATACCAGTAGCCTCAGCAGCTGCACTCTAGCCCCTCTGCGGCTGCACATGGCCTCTCTAATAATAATAATTTTTATTTATATAGCGCCTTTCCAAAGCTAAAGGTCGCTTTACAGTAGGTATGATGTAGTACTAGGCTTAACTGCTCAGCTACATGGCCCAGTCTGGGTTGTTTCAGCCTTGGCGCTGGGACTGGACACAGAAGCCTAGGCACAGGCACGGGGCTCCGAAGCCTCTCTCACTCCACGTCGGCGACGCTCTCTCGCTCTGTGGCGGCTGCGAGACGATCTCGCTCGGCGGCGGATGGGGGGGCCCTCTTGCTCGGCATCGATTGCACCCTGGCAAAGCTTGTAGGGTCCCTGGACTCTCAGCTGCTCATTCCAACCCCTGTCGCCAAGGCAAAGAACCCCATAAACCAATCACAAAACACAGTTTCTCCTGAGCACACCTGCAGCTGAAACTAATACCCGGTGTACTCAGGATATCAAAATAAAAGAACAAAACACAAAAACCCAAAACTAAACCAAGATTTGGGAGTCTGGACCTGACACTACCCCCCAATAAAGTGCCCCACAGGGGTGCGCACAGACGCCACCCAAATGGCAGAAGAGGGGTGGACGGGAGCAAAGAAAGCACCCACCTGAGCCCCACCTGACCGCATATGCTTAGGTGACCTTCTGGCTGGTGTTAAGCACGGGCAGGGCAGCACAGGAGGAGCCCCTTACCGGGAGCCCCTTTCTGTTGTCAGGGGCAGATCCCCTTACCAGGTGCCCTTCACTGTCCTCAGCCCCCTCTGGTGAGCCCTGTACTGTCCTCAGTAGGAAATTATAATAGATATTAGAGCAAATCGTCTATATAACCTTCCAGGGGATTAAAGCAGCTGATGAGGCAGAGATAGGCCTAGATCCAAATCTGTTGCCATTGGGGGATCTCGGTTCTCTTCACACCATGGACGAACAAACCAGCCCTGACCTACAGCTTTTAAGAGCCCCCGTTTTCAGGCAAACATAGGTCAGTGAAATATGTATCGCTGCTGGGGTTTAGAAATTTTACTGATTCTATGAGCTGAATGTCTCCACTATTATATATTATTAATTTATAGAAATATACTGCTCAAAAAAATAAAGGAAACACTTAAACACAATGCAAGTCAATCACACATCTGCGAAATGAACTGTCCACTTAGGAGGCAACACTGATTGTCAATGGGAGAGTGTAGACTGAAAATCAGTGTTGCTTCCTAAGTGGACAGTTTAATTTCACAGACGTGTGATTGACTTGAAGTTACATTGTGTCGTTTTTTGAGCAGTACATATTATAGATCTAATATTTACAAAATATGTTTGTAGAAATAAGTTCGACAATCTCACTGCTAGTTTTTCTCAGTGCTAGCAGGAACTGAACAGAAAATAAAAAAGCTGTGATCAGGTGTCTATGATTATATACTGCAGGGGCATGTAAACATTTCATATATCACATTTAAACTTATGTCTCACTTGCCTGAAGTGTCTTTACTCTAATTGAGCTTTAACTTTATAAAGTAACTGCAATCATGCACGTATTTGCAAGTGACCTCTTTTTCATGGAAGGCCTCAATTTTTCAGGACGACATCAAACTGTGTTATGCTTGTATCACAACAGTATGGCTCCACTGTAGAAGACTGAATGCTGAACTGGTCTGCCTGAAGTCTGATTAAAAACATTTGATGTCCCTTGTCATATTTTTGTTTCATGGTACACCAAACTATTGAGTAGCTAAAATTCTCAGACAAGAAATGGGGCACTTTCAAAACTCCAGCAATTAAGACTCATTACTTCCCATTTATAGAGTCTTGTTAAATGAAGTGATGCAACACAGTGGTTAAAGGTGCCATGTTCTAGCTTTTGTTGAAATATGTTGCTGGTATTTACTTCAAGATGGGCATATATTTAAAAAAAACAAACAAAAAGGAAAAAAAACCCAAAAATCGTCAAGTGCCAGTTTTAGTATATTGTATCTTTGTACTTTCAGAGCATCATACTGTTTATAGTTACATTTTAACTCGTGTCCCGTATTTACTTCCTCCAACCACAGATCTGGGTGACCTGCTCAGATTTCTGGGTAAACTGGTGAAGTGTATAGTTTGCATTTAGTAGCTGTATTTGCCCTCAGTGGTTGAGCAGACCTTTGAGACTTACTTCCTTAAAAACTACTGAATTGTTGTAATTGTTTTTTGCTGTGAGGAACACAATCACTGTTCTTTAAGGCATCAAAGGCAACTTACAACATTCACAGCGGTCATGCTTTAGCAGAGCCAGCAGACACAAAATGATTCATCATGTCATCACTGCGTTCCAGCTGGGAGGTCCCAAAGCACAATGGATGAGGAATGTGCATTAATGAAGTTTTAAGTATGCAACTATTTTTTAAGCTTTTTATAGCCAGGAACTCTTATCTTTCAGAAAATTTCTATCATACATACCCAAGACCCCAAACGTATGCTATCATTATCACTTCATGATACACAACACAAACCTGGTTATTTTAATGGTGTTTATAGTAAAAATACTTTGATCCATACATACTGTACAAGTCCAAGAGACCTTTACAAGTGACAAGGTATGAGCAAAACGCCTAAAATCATAATGAAAGGAAAAATAAACCAACAAAAAAGTTAATGAAATGGTGATACAGGACCATAAGCGCAGATGGAATCCTGATTTGTGACCACTCTTGGGCAGTTTTTGTTCCATCACACTTTCTGACTTTGAGAATTATACTCATACCATAAGGTACACAGAAAGGAAGGCACTATATAAAATAAATGCCTTCATTTCAAAACTAAATATAAGCACTAACTGCTTCTATTCTGAACAAACAAAAGAAATCAAGAGAAAAGCATTTGTTGCTGCGGGCAGCCCTGGACCAAAACATACTGAAGCCCTCAAGAAATGTGGCAGCATAATGGCTGACAAAAAACTGATTTTAAAGCTGAGATAGAATCCAGCTGGCACCCAATAAGAGGAGCTGGCAGTTGAGTGTCCCTTTGAAACAAACACACGCACACACACACACACACACACAAACCGTATCCTGTCAGGGTTCAGCACAACCACAAAAGTGACCTGACATCATGGACACCTGCGACCACCACCACCAACAGCTCAGATTCTGTGAACTCGCCCATCAAAAGCAACAGTATGATAAAAGTCCTGCCACTCTTAAAACATCCGCCAGCATTCATCTTTTCTTAAAAAAAGGATACATTCAAAAAGGGGAATCTTTACAAAGAGCTTTTCCATGAAAACTAAATATAATTTTTTTGTTTAGAAACGATCACACATGCTTTATGAAGCCATCTTTGTATGAAACTATATCTTCCTTTATCTCCCAGCAATTCCACATTTATTAGCATTTTCAGAGAGCCCTCCAAAACGGTAGTCGGGGAGGGCCTCCGTACCCTAGGAGCCCTTGATTTAACCAAGAGGGTTACACTCCACCACACTCTTCGCGTGGCCAACAGCTTTTGTTTCCTCTCTCATTTTTGCCATTTTATTGTCATCTTTTCCACTCTCAGTGGTGTTCGCCTCTGAGGTATGAGTGAGATTGTGCTTCCTGTTTTCCCTCCTCGTCTCACTGGTTCACTCATTCAGGGAGAGGATAATGTCATCTTCCAGGTCAGAGTTGTCTGAGCTGTCTGCTGGAAGAACAGAGCAAGAGAAAGAAAAAGGTTACACTAGAGCAGTGGCCCCCAACCCCCGGGCTGCGGACTGGTGACGGTCCGCAGGATGCACATTAATAAAGCTGCGAGTACACATTAGATTTACATTTATTATATTTTAAAGATACTCAAAATATCCCCATTTTTATGCGTATCATTTATTTGTATAAATATGTATACGTATATTTATCTACCTCTCCTTAAAGGCCGGGCCGTGAAAATAGTTTCTGATATTAAACCGGTCCGTGACCAAATAAAAGGTTGGGGACCACTGCACTAGAGGACTCCACTTCTAATATATACACTCAAAAATCAACTCACTGTTATCCAGCACTAGATCGACATCTCCCTCATTATCATCAGAGTCATCGTCGTCGTCATCATCGTCGTCATCATCATCATCATCGTCATCCCCTTCTTCCAGCAGGCGAGCAACCTCCTCATCATCGGAAGGAGAAAAATCCTGATCGCCATCCTCTTCCTCCTCCTCTTCCTCTCCATTATTCTCATTCTCCAGCTCTGCCAGCAAGGGGTCTGTGTCAATGTCGTCAATGTCATCATCTGAGTCGTCGTCATCATCCTCCTCCTCTTGATCTTCATCTTCCTGAAAGGCACACCAGATAAAAATTCAGCAGCAGCCTCTGACAACAATGACTATTTCTACAGCTTCGAAGGAACAATTGATAAACAAAAATTCTCAAAAAACCATAAAAGACAAGTCTCTCAGTGCAACCAGCGAGGCTTTGGGATGGGTTCAGAAGATGAATAAAAGACAGATAAAGAAGATAAAGGTCATTCTCCTCGGGTTATGACACAGATCCGTTCCTTTGACAATGATGTAACCCGAATTAGTCTAAACACACCCCAGGTAAGTCACTTACCTATGCTTATACAGTTGTAAAATCATAACACAACTAAGCCACGGAAAAAGGAAATGTACACTGTACTGTCACATTAGAACCAAGAACAAGATACAATTCTATGTATTAAGTTTTAAAGGCATCAAAAATGGCCTAAAGATCTACTATATTAGAAATAGCCTAAATCAATTCTGCGAAACACTCAAATAATTTAAAGCAAACCATTTAAAAAACCCACGTCATTAGAGCCAGTGAAAATGATGTATGCGTAGATTAACTCACTTGGTCTTCCTCATCCTCCTCCTCCTCAGCCAGTCTCTGTCGCCCAACTTCATAAAGCCGACACACTGTGTCCATATTTATGGAATCCTGATTCTATATGGGGTGAAAATTTTATGCTTTCATATTTTACCAGCAAAAACTTTTGCATCTATAATTACCACCACATCAGACCAAATTAGGGCTTACTTCAATGACTGCCAGATAACAATCTTTGGTGTCTGTGCACAGGTCAAAAATGTTCCTCTTCACATCAATGGTGGCTGGGAAAGCAGAGAAGAAAAAGGTATTTTGCTTAAATC
>JBBPDE010204613.1:0-15543 GCA_037974605.1 Nannopetersius ansorgii
TGTGTGTGTGTGTGTGTGTGTGTGTGTGTGTGTGTGTGTGTGTGTGTGTGTGTGTGTGTGTGTGTGTGTAAAGGCTCATTGATATAATTTGGGAGCGAAGGCTAGCCCATCTGGTCTGATTGCTCAGAAAGGCCACTGTAGCACAAACAGCTGATGAAGTTAATGCTAGCTATGATAGAAATGTCAACACAGGGCAGCTTGCAGTGGAAGGGGCTGCGTGCCCATGCTATCTCCGTGCACTGCTGAAAGTGTCTACGATGGCCATGTGAGTGTAAAACTGGACCATGGAGCAATGGAAGAAGGTGGCCGGGTATAATGAATCATGTTTTCTTTTAAATCATCCACAGAGGATCCGTGCTGGGAAGGAGGATTAGTCAATATCTCTACAGCAGAATTACATAACAACAGCATTACAAAGCAGATGGATTTGCCTTAAGGAAATGCCTTACAGCGCGGTGTTCATCCATTCGTTCAAATCAAGTATCAGAAGTTCCTCTGATGTCAAATAGATTAAGTTGCAGCAGGATTTTTGACATGCAGAGAATCTGATGGATGTTGCAGCATGCTGACCAGTGTTATTCAACCAGAAAATCACTGCACACTACTGTTAAATATTTATCACAGCCCCACCTCAATCCACAATGAAGGATGACAAAGTAGAGTTGTGGTGACTTCTGCAGCTTAATGTTGTGATGGTGTTGTAAATAAATAATACATCACCATCACACAAACTACAATAATATGCCAAAAGACCACTTTCTGAAATGATGGTCGGTCCCCAGATTCAGTTAATGCCTGAATGATTTCAAGAAACCATGTATCGATCTCTCTGCTGCCACGAAATCTGTTTACTGAAGATTTATGGGTCCTCCTACTTACTATGCATTGGTCAGGAGCCTTAACTCTATTAGGGACTATGTGTGACAGACTTTCACACCCTTTTATCAGAGACAATCCTACAAACTGTGTGTACAACAACAACAGAAACATTCGAGGTAAGGATTAAACAGTGATGTGGAGAGCGGTCTGAACATGTATTGAAGTGTAACTTCACTGAAATAACAACTAAAACAGAAGTAGCTGGGAAAAACCAACATGAGTAGGAGTTTAAAAAGTCCCTCAAATACTGAGCTCCCTGTAGAACTGAAGCTGAACATCTAATTGCATCAATATGCAGTACTTACCTACAGAGCTCAAAAAAATAAAGGGAACACTTAAATGACACGATGTAACTTCAAGTCAATCACACGTCTGTGAAATCAAACAGTCCACTTAGGAGGCAACACTGATTTACAGTCTACACTCTCAGTGACAATCAGTTATCAATTGCTAATTGACAATCAATTGCCTCCTAAGACAGTTCGATTTCACAGATGTGTGATTGACTTGAAGTTACATTGTGTCATTTAAGTGTTCCCTTCATTTTTTTGAGCAGTATATATTGGGTACTTTTATGATATAAAAAATGGTAAAACTTAAAAGGGAGGTGTGACCAACAACACCAGACAAATCAGTGGAAAGAACTGAACTAAACTCAGCATTCTCAGAAAATTCCAACTTCTGAATTTAACAAGGAAACCACAATGACTACTTTCTCATTCTTTACACGTAACTAAAGTAGGCCTGTTTTCAGAGCCCAAATGATAAAACCCAATAAGCCACTACAGAGGCAGTCGGCTTCTTTTTCTATGTTTCTATAAGGCTCAGAGTGTTATTGGGAATGGTTAGTGTAGATGTAGCTCCTAAAGCAGTTTATGGGTTTGCTACCAGGCTGAGTAGAGTCCACATAAGCAGTTGCTGTAGGCCATAAATCATCCTACTCCACTACAATACAGAGGGTGACACATAATCCACAAGATTTGACTCAGCAACATGTGGGGAATTTGTTAGACCCAAAAGGTGTCCACCCAGTGTTGGAGGCTTTTACTGAATTAGGCAGTGTTGATGTGGGTACTGCTTGTTCCAGGGCAGGCTGCAAATTAAAAAGTGATAAATAATTTATTACAGTTTTTTGATAATGATTTAGTCTGGTTTTCTCAATGTTTGTCTTTCCTGTGTTCTTAACAAAAGGTTATTTTTCACTAAATTGTGCTCAGATATTGTTCTATGTAACAAGAGAGGAACTGTATTTGGTGCAATAGAGCATTATTTTAAAAGAACCATTTAAAACAGATTTGTATGTAATGTTACCAAGCAAAGAACCAACTATAGGCATTCACATGGTTCTTCAAGTTTTCATGACACGGATGGTCTAGTGGTTATTGTGTTTGCCCTGCAATCAGAAGGTTGTGGGGTTGAATCCCAACTGCTAATGTGACCACTGATGTATCCTTGAGCAAGGTACCGTCCCCACACATTGCTCCCTGGGCGCTGCTCGTTGGTGGCAGCCCCCTGCTTCACTTGGTGAATGGGTAAAATGCAGAGAAAGAATTTCACATTGTTCACACTGTGTGGTATTCATGCAGTGAATATATGTAAATACAACGTTTGAAATGTGTATTACTAAACAGCTATCAATCTTGAACGTGTGCTTCTTTTCACATGTAGCCAATCATATTATTACTTACACACTAACAGGAGGGATTAACACTCATATGGTATAGTATTTATAACCTTATACTTGGCCTCAAAATGCTAAGATCGCTGTGTTACAACTGATTTATAATACAAATGGGCCATCTTTCCCATTCAAAAGCTCTAAACTATTC
The DNA here is from genome assembly GCA_037974605.1 of Nannopetersius ansorgii. Lineage (NCBI taxonomy): Eukaryota > Metazoa > Chordata > Actinopteri > Characiformes > Alestidae > Nannopetersius > Nannopetersius ansorgii. The sequence goes on from JBBPDE010204613.1 coordinate 2,709, forward strand.
AAACTCTGCCCACAAATGAAAACGCATTGTAAGGTTGAACAATCCAACTCAACCTAACGTATTTAGTGTGTAGCCTAGAGTTGCTATCGGTTTAAAATCTTTTGTTTCTAAGCTGGCCTTTGTTGGCATAGCTAATTAAAATTGGGCATGTTGAGAAATAATACACTTAGACTTTAGATGATTTGACAAAATATAATTTATCATTGTTTTAACAGGGATTTTTTTAAAACAACATTCTGTAAAGCTTGCAAGAGTTGCTATGAAAAATCACATGTGGAGATGACCAGTTGTGCTCTAGTGAATTCTTGTGAAGAGGTATGCATTCAGACAATGATAGTATACAATCTTTTCAGACAGTTGCCTCATTCGGGAATTGTAAATGGGGTAATTTCCATCTGAAGTAAATAAGCAGCCTCACATGTCCACCAGAGATGATGTGCATTCTCACCCAGTTTGACCACATATGCTTATAGACATGGTCAGGTTTTGTCACACTTTCCTGGACAGCTGGTACTAAAAGTTAAAGTTTTAAAGTCATATGTAATCAAGATAACTTCTCATCATACTCAGATCATATATTTGTCACATGAAAAAGCAAAACCTCTGTTCAGACAGACTCTGCATATGAATTTCTGAAATATAAGAAAGAGTGTTCACATCACTCTCATTTTGAAAGAACTACACTGGTGACCTGTCTTTTTCAGTAGAGATTTAATTTTTTTTACTTGCCTTTAAAAACCTAAGTGGTCTCAAAGCCCCTGTGTACCTCTCTCAGTGTCTCTTTTTGTCCCAAGATTTTTTCTTACATGTGAAATTAAAGAAAGCTTTCTGCAAATGCCTTCTTTAATTTCAGAAAAAGTGGGTAAGCCTCCTTTGACTGTTACACTTCCTAAAGTCAAGCTCTGGATACACTTTTAAAAAACATTCGATAATTTTGAAGGAAGGAAAACAAGTAAAAAATAGCTGTTTTAAAATAACTTGCCACATACTTGTTAAGTAAATCTGACAACTTGCTGTATTTCATCTGTACATGGTAACAGCTAACAGATAAAAGCAGAACGGGTTGGCCCTTTGAGTGTACTGGTCACAGAATACATAGTTGTCATGATTATATTTATATGATCAGAGTATTTTTCTTAGTATGATGCCTGTTATTATGGCACTTTAAACTTCCCATCAATGAGTAGTCTGCCTTCCCATCTTCTCTTAATAAACCAACCACATAACCCAATTATATGCATTCCAGTAAATTCAGATGTACTGGGAGGCTTTAGCAGAAAGCACTGTACTTCAAATTGGAAGAAAAAATTAAGTAAGGCTTTCAGGGTGTAGTTTAGAAGAGCATTTAATGAAACACATTTAGCAACATTGAGTAAGTGAGACATTTCCATGGCTGTGTAAACAGAAGTAAATTATTCATGAAAAATATTGTATATTGTAAGCATAAGGCAGAGAATCAGTGAATCTTTGATTTACACATTTAATACCCAAGTTCCAGACACATATAGGCTAAAAGTAAACAGGATGGAAAAGTGGACTTTTCTTTTCAGATTTTCATTTGGTGTTGCTACAAGCTACAATTCTACAAACAGGCAAACCGGACAGTCAGTAATTGATTATGCATGGCCTTTAACATCCAGTATCTACAAATGTATCCAGCTAAGTAGAGTATATAATTCATTATTGGGCTCTGTTATGTTAAGGTCTTAAAATGAACGGTAATGTGCCTTAAGCTCTATAAATGAAACCACCATTTAGATGCTTTTAAAAGTCATTTACTTTACAGGCTTTCCAGTGCTAAATGTGATACAACATCATTTATTTGCTGCCGTTGGCTGCTCCTCAATAGCACAACCCACAATGCAACCCACCATTATGTGAAGCACTTGGCTCACACTCTTGTTCAACTTGACTATGCTTGCAGGGCAATATTTGGATTGGAATGATCAATAATTTACAACACCAGTAAGACACTGCTCCTTTTCATTAAGTATGTAGCACGATTTACAACAACAGGAAAGCAAGGCTTTCTTATTTCTTTTCAGCATATCTTTCACCTTTATACAGTGGAAAGAAAGTGGTAGCAAGAGTTTTGTTGCAAACAGGGCAGGAGAAGCTCCTTATCTTTATGGATATAGTGAAGCAAAATGTTCTTTATGTGGTCTATTGGGATGAGTGCACTCATACAAATCATACCGGGCTTTGGCCTGCAGTTTCTTAAAACTGTGTCCTTTATTTACCTTTTGCCAAGTAGATAAAATCAAAATGTAGTACACATTCCTGCCATACACTGTATTCGCCACTTTATAAGTTATATCTGCTTTGCACTTGCACTCACTGGCAATTTCATCAGAATCATCAACCATAAGGATGCAATTTGTAGACTCACAGTTGCTGACTCTATTCCTGGAGTCCATGCTCTGTACTTCCTGACCTGAAGGGCTAAAGAAGACTCGCATAAAGAAGGGCTACTGAACATTTACAAATTGTACCAGCCAGGTTTACATGGCCAGTAAGTGTGCGCAGTGTTTAAACACCCCAGCAAAACTGCTATGCTTGATACACCTGTAGCAGTACAACCCACTCTAATGGGCCACTCCCATATCTGTATCACTGCTGTGTTGGGAACCCAAAAAATGTGCTCTGTGATGGTCTTATGGTGGTCCGGTGACGAAAAGACTGGTGGACGGCTGATAAATTGTGTAGAAACAGATGGCAGATGAAACAGAAACAGATGATCAGTCACTGTAAAGTGCTTACTGTTATCAGAACATTTTCATTATAACTGTTTACTAAGCAAACTAACTAGTTATGCTCCTGATAAATGGTATGTGTTCCTAATAAACTGGTAATACCCACGTTAACCCATAAACAGATTGCTGTAATGGTTCTGTCCAAGTTCAAGCAACAGTCCATTAGTGAGCAGGTAATAAGGACCATGGGCTGTCTGACACACATGGGAAAATCCTTATTTATGATATAAAAACTACAGCTTAATAGGATGAGTGAAATTGTTTGCTTTTCTGGGTACACACATCATTATTTTTGGAAACCATCTCTGCTGATTGTGTTTTTTTTAGACTGAGAAAGAGGTTGGTTTAATATTAGTGTCATAAAACAATAGATGACAGGAAGGCTGAACAGCTCTAACTCCCAGCAACACTGTCTGCACAGACCTCTCATATACAAACACAGAGGGCCTGTGTAGGGTTCAGAGAGGCATTCAGGGACATTTTGTAGTGCCCACTTCTCAAAAATGCTGGGATTCTTGGAAAGACAATTAAATATGGTGATACACACACACACACACACACACACACACACACACACACACACACACACACACACACACACACACACACACACAAAACATCTCTTAAGTTATCTTAAAAAACAATTAGTTCATTATAACAAATGATCCTTCCATAAGCCTTTTATACTGTTGCCAGTAACTGATTCCAAACAATTGCATTCTGTTTGGTGATTACTGATGCCTCTTGTGTGAAAGTCATTTAAATTCTTCACACACTCATTAACTTACTCCACTCCACAAATTTCAAGCCAAACTGAATCCTGTCAGTTTGTATCGCCTTCCAAATTACAATGAATCACATTATAAACAATCAATACCTAGATGATATGTGGTTGTCAGGAGGAGATTTAGTCACAGTAGACTACAATGTACTTCATAATGGATAAATGCAATAGAGTTCTCAGAGAGAATGGACCTGTATAAAATTAAACTTTAAACAGTCAAAGGGAAATCTTTCAAAGCCTCGGCTTAATTGAATCATTAGGATGTAAACAAAATAACTCTTGAGTGTTCTGATGTGAAATGTGCAGGACAAGATAAATTTGCAGATTCAGAGTCAGAATAAATTTGTTCACAGCTGTGATAATCAGACCTACTTGTCTGAAGAATCTCTACAAGTTCCCTCACAGGAAGTTATTAGATAAAAAAGTTGCCTGAGAAACTGATTTATGATAGTTTTGAGAGGGATTTGCCCTAAAACAAATTACCCCAATATTTTTTCATATATACCCCTAATAGCACTATTATCAGCATCACACAAACAATATCACATTCTGTCATTTTTCTTGTATGTAGCCATTTAATGGGCATTAATAAAATATTATTACATAATTTTATGTCTAGTTTATGTCTCTGTTTAAATAGAGACTTTTATACATGTTATTTTCAATCCTCTTACACACTTAGTTTTTGCCTTGTATGACTGTGTGTCAGTAGGACCTCAATAAAATGCTATTTTTTTTTTAAAAACTTCATGACGTTCCGTCATCATAGATGTATATGGTTCACTTACAAATGAGTACACAGAGGATCTCTGTTAATTCTTCAGTTAACAACAGTTCAAAAAAGTCAAATCAAGTGAGGAAGTGAAACTGGTGGTCCAGGTTTTCATTTTAATGTCTGTAATATTGCTCAGTGGGTAGGATACTTGCCTCCAGACCAAGAGGTCAGGGGTTCGAATCCTACCTTCAGCATACCACCACTGGGTCCCTGAGCAAGACCCTATTATGTAATAAATAAGAAGATAAAATGGAAGAAAACTGACATAATTAGCACAATGTAAACAATGAAGAGACACATTCACTCCTTAGGTCATGTAATAATATAACAACGGTTTATGGAGCTGAAGTTTTCTCTGTGAAATACAGCAAAAACCACATTTGTCTAGGAGAGTCATTGTAACATACTCAGATAAAATGTACACAAATAAAATATAAATATAAAATATAAAAAAAAAATACTTATTGTGGTTCCGTTATTTGTGTACCAGATATGAGTACATTTCTATTGCTGTGATTTGAAGATTCAATATTATATGAGGCAACCATATGTTTACCTTGCAAAACTACACCTCACAAATGGCCAGAATAAAGTGTATATAAAGAATAGGAGAAGGTGAAATAAAAACTTGACTTTAATCACACTAAATTTTGAAATGTTACGGAGGTAGTGTCAAGGCTTAGGCTTGCATGGCCACCTCTATGACTTGACTCTCATTTTTGTGTCATGGGAATCATGAACAAAAAGCTAATCCAATTTAATCTTTGCTTTTTAAAAAGTGTTGTGTGTAAACATTGTTTTACAATGTAAGATTTCTCCCCAGTTTATTCAGGTAATTTTTACAATCTGCATAGCTAACAAAAGTCAAATTGTTTTTGTGAGGTCACAAAGTTAACACATTTACCTAAACAGTCTGCAGCACTTTAACTCCACAGTTGTAGTAAGTGATTCAGTCTGGACTGCTTTTTGAATGAGGCTCAATACAGGGCAACTAATCAGAAAATTATTAAAACATCCTGTTAATAAGGAATAAAGAGAGGTAGGAGAATTACCATGAAAAACGGTTTCTTAATTTAGAAGCCAATGTCATAATCTGATTAACATAACCGTTAAGTGTGTGGTCATTAAATTTCCATTTGTACGTTTCACTATTTGTCTATATACTCAGATACAGAGTGCACAGATAAAGTGTGCCCTTGATACCTTTTGTGCCTTTATTTACTGTACACTCAAGAAGTTTTTAAAGTTAGGTTAAAGATAATGGGTCAGGCTACTAGGGATTAAGTCTAGTCCTGGACTACACTGCAAAATGAACCGGATCAAAAACATTAAAAGAAAATGTAGAAAAGTACAAGGCTAAATCCAAAATGAGGCAAAAACATAAAAGTAATGGTCAGATAAATCTATGAAGAAAGCATAAAACTTTGGATCATCTAAAACTCACATCTGAGGAGGGTCTACACTGCCCCAGTGCAGCTGTGTTTTGTAAAGGGCACTCCAGGCACCCTTAATTGAATTTAAAGCAACCAAAGACATGAGCATACAACACTGTGTGAACCCCATGCCCCCCTCTCTCCTTTATAGTGGAGGTAGTGCCATTAGATAGAGGTAGATGTGAACAGTCACCCTTGGAAATGGTTTTATCATCTTTAGAATAAAATTGCAGTACCAACAGTATGACATCTGAGGTTTTTAAAGATTTTAAGATTTTCTTTAGCTCCATGCAATCAACTCGTGACTGCCTGCCTATGTACAAATGCTTCTGAATTTATCATTCTGCAGGGCAGTTACCCATAGAGTCTATTTGGGGAATAAATAGAGCTCACATTCCAAAAGTAGATTAGTCAGGTTTAATGCATTGTTTTGATCACTATATAATTCTACTGTTACTGTAAATCTTTGAAAGGCTTTGAAGTTACAGCGGTGGCACTTGTTGTTAACGGCTCTTCCCTGTAACCTTTATCCTGGTGAGAGTAACGCTTTAAGATTATGGTCCTGTTCAGTGATCTATGAATTGACTGCAGCTAATTAGTGCTCCAGAGAGCATTACTGCACTGCCAGAGAGCTCAGCATTGGTTCATTTAAGGTCAGGAACTGGAGAGATATTAGGAATCTAATATTTGCTTTAGGAATTCTAACTTATGAAGCATTTTGTAATGTAATCCACTTAACTACCATATGTGCTGCAATACTGTTTGGCCAGACACTGGAGAGAAATTTAGCTGTGACTATAAGAGATGACCACAAGTGTAGTGCAGCCAGCTCATCTTGCCAAGCTCATTAATTTCTTTAATGTCAGCAAAATAAGGGAATGTTAGAGATTTGACAGCCATGCAGAAAAAACAGACCGTTGAATGAATAGCAAAATACACTTTCCACTTTGGTTCACCTAGCAAAGCCAGAGGTGCTTACTGCCAGGATTCCCTATGCAGTGCATGACTGTGGGACATGTATTGTGTAGTAAGTATGTGGCACATGACAGCCAGTCACGTATAGCATCTTACCTAGCAAGGGTGTCCATTCTTGGCTATAAAATGCTACAGGTTTACATTCAAGCAGGAATCCAGTTGATTTATAATTGGTCTCAATTTTTTAATTATCTTCCATAATTTTGATGATGTCCTTCAGTACCCTTTTACTATTTACATATCAGTCATTTGCATGGCAGTGGGCAAGAATAATTGTTTTTTTTAATGTGATTAATCACATGGTTTTCTGCAATTATTCACATTGTTATACTCAAAATGAAATTAAAAAGTAGAACACTTTTATTTTGAAAGCACTGCTGTATGAACAAAAGCAAAAACATTTGGTTTGCAATCACTTTAAACAAATAAGAAGCTTTTTAATAGCAGTGATCCATTTAACACAGTTACATAGATGCAGTTCAAATATTTCTTAACTTTTTTTTTTACATTTAGGTAATCGAATCAAATATAAAACCATCTGCTACTGCAGGCCATTCATGTTTTATCTAGTTTGTTATAGAAAAACAAGTAACCATCAGGGTCCAGAGCCTTATAGCAGCTGCAAAGGAGGACCAACGCCACATGAAAATCTTTGTATCTGAATGCGATGTCATTAAAGTCCCTGTTGGTATAATGGCCAGGCGTCCCAGTATGCTTGTTCATATGATATAGTTAAAAGTAACGGGACGCATGAGCCCCCTCAAAAACCAGCTGAGATGCAGTGTGCACCCACAAGCACAAAACACAAAAAAGCAAAATACTTTCAAAATATAAGGATAAAAAAAAAACTGTGTTAACATACAATAAAATAATTGTCAGTGTTAAGTAAATAATGCCCAGCTCTAATATATTAATTTGTATTATATTTGACTATAGTCAAAGCTGTAACTAAAATGGATTTTTCTCTCCTTATTTTGTAAGAAGTGTTTGGAAAGAAGTAGTGGCCTACAAAGAAGTCTAATTGTCTCAGCCCTGGTCCAGATGGCCTCCCGTTTTGCACATTAAACAAGCAAGATACATGACTTGACAAGCAGCATCTTTTTTTCTACATGTATCTTTCAGATTCCTAAATCATCTCAGCCTGAGTTTGAAATGAACAAATATAATGACAAGTCATTGAAATGAGCCAATGGCCCAGTGATGACCTTCCCTTAAGGCAGGAAGACTGCAAGTCCATGACCTTCTGGCTCTCATAAACAATCTATGGTTCCATCTAAACCCAAATCCAGAGGTGCCAAACCAGTGACAAGTCCCTGGAGGACCACACTTTTGCAGACATCGCAATTTTCTCTCCTTTAACCATCTGAGTTCAGCTCACAAAGCTCTACTGATGTACTGATGATGTTATGGTTCGGTCAGTGGCCGTTAGGGGTCACTGCTTTTCTGTTGTGTTTGCACCTGTTTTACGTTTATTTCAGTGATTGCTGCCTGTATTTAAGTCCTGTTTGTGTTTGTGCACTTTATCTGTCCATCGCCTCACATGTCTGGTTTTCCGTTCACGTCCTGGTCATGTTGTAGTGGCCCTTGACCCTGGTTTCTGTTCTGTTTTGTTTTCTGAATAAAGAACCACAGTATGGATGCCCGCTTCCCAGCCTGGTCTGTACTCAGAGGTAAATCACGTCAGTGGGTTAACCCCCCCTGTCATGACAGATGAGTTTAATCAGGTGTGGTTCAAATTTACATGGACAAATTAACATGACTGATAAAATCCACAACTCCATTACACTTCAGTTAAAAATATATTATATCAATGATGTGTAACTATGATGTTTACATAAAAAACCGCAACCAGTTTGCTGACAAACAATTAAGCAGGCAGAACACTGAAAAATCCTCAGACTTGTTTAAATGAGTGGAAACACTGTAAAAGTTCAATGTAAAAGTTATTCTAATTAGTTTATTAGCAGGAGCACAAGAACTCCCTGGACTGATCTGCGTAACCACAAAAGCGAAAAATCAGTTATGAGGCCTATATAAATATACTGGCACTAGGGTGACCTGCTTTTAATGTCTGATAAATACACACATAAAGGAAATTAAAGTGACCCCTTATAGGCATGTACTAACACACCACAGCACAGCACATGAAATTCTTTCTCTGCATTTAACCCATTTAACACATTCAGCAAGTAAAGCAGGGGTTGACACGAATGAGGGGCGCCCGGGGAGCAGAGTGTGGGGACTGTACCTTGCTCAAGTAACCCTCAGCAGTCGTGAGATGCAAACCCCTATCTTGTAGGTGACACACACATTCACACACATTTATGCTTAAATCTTTTTAGCAGACTAGCATTCACTCCTCATATCAGAGACCCTTGGGTGTCTTTGACCCAGTCACTGGTCCACTTTTGGTAGGAAATGACCATTGACCAGGAACCCCCAAAAGACCTGCTGCACTGAAGAAGTTCTGACCCAGTCGTCCAGACATCACAGTGGTCAGTTTGACAATTTGACAGTGACAGCAGTGTTTAACAGCAGTGTTCCCTTTAACACAGTTACACAGCTGCAGTTATTTTTTTGTAAATCTGAACTTAAACATTAATGTAATTAAATCAAATATAAAACCAAAGCTATTTGCCCCATTTACGTTTTATCTACTTTGTTATAGACAAAGTATTGAAGTACCCTCCAGAGCTTGGGGGCGGAACCATATTAGCAGCTGGAAAACAGTCTATGTATCTGAATGCAGTGTCATTAAAGTCCCTCTCAGTGTAATGGTATATATATAGCATATTGACAGGTAGTTGAAGTGGTAGAAAGGGCATTGTGAACTGATATGAACATGATCACGACTACAGCTGATCAGGTCCTTGAACAAGACAAAAATATTCAGAAGTGTAATTATTTAGAATGACACCGGCCCTTCACACAAGGACACAAAATTTACACCATCAATCTAGCTATGAACCTGCTGCATCCAGATTCTACAATACAGTGTGACAACAGCCATCTGGTATATTCCACAGAGCTCTGTCCAGCACATTGATTCAGATTACTTTATGAAGATTGATGTTCCACAGTGGACACAGTGAACAGTGAGCACTGAAGACCTAGGACCTACAAGGTTTTTTTTTTAGCTCATCTTAAATCCGTCTGTTTTTATGACTGGAAATATCAGGGAACAGAAAGCCCAATCACATCAGCTCTCTGGGAAATGCTAGCTAGGATTGAGTATGGATCACCAATCTTGGAATGAGGTCATTTGCATTTCCATTATTATTATTCATGTACTTCCAAGAGGTATGTTGACTTAATAGTTCATAGATGGAAATGGACACAAAGGACACTCTTTATTGTGGAAACTGTGACCTATACAGAGCGTCAGACTTGCAGTGTTACTCAATTTTCAGTGATAAATCTTTTGGTCGTTTCATGGTCATGCTCCAGTTAATGAAGTATGTTGCAAAACAGTATGAATTTAACAGTGAATGAGTAAACCATTCTAAAAGCTGTGTTATTGTAATGTGGTGATATCTACATATATTCACAGCATTACTATAAATCAGATCACCATCAGGATCAGTTTTCACATTATATCTTACAGATTTTAACCATGATTCTTGACTTTGTTCCCTTTTTGAAATATTCTTGGTTCCTGACATGCTTGAATATTGCCTCATTGAGATTCCGATCACTTACTGAGTACCCTTCATCATAAGCTTGGAGTAAGATGTTTATTGACATTTTCTGTGTGACGTGCAGAATAAATCCAAATCCATTAGTGTTCCCAAGCCAAGACAATAAAATGACATTTTAATTAGCTTTAAGTCTTTCATTATGTTTCAAACTGTACAAATACGCTCATGCGGTCACACACACACACACACACACACACACACACACACATGCACACTAAATAATTTCTCTGCTCATTTCATTGTGCACCTTCAGTAAATAGATTTCACAGATAAGACTAGATACATTTGAATGCAACAGTTTGAGCATCCCTGTTGTTTTTGTTTATGTTTTTTCCTCTGAATACCAACCGACAATTCAGCTAACGGATGCTCACACCATTACACTAAGTGACTTACTTATGTATGTTTTATATTAATAATGACTTCAGTGGAATTTCCTCATTACCTCACAGTCCAGTTTAGTAGTTCCCCTCCACTAAACAACCTCACTAAACCCAGCAACAAACATGAGTTGACTGAGGTGTGTTTGAGCAGGACAATCACTGAACTGTACTGGACATGGCCTACAGCATAAAAGATTGACCAAACGTTTCCATAAACTGTTTATTTTAGGGTTAAGGTTGGTAATCTTTCCCAAATCATAATAAAATGTTATTTGTATTACATGTAAAAATGACTTTTGCCACAGGTTTGCCCTCAGTAAATATTTCTGCAGCCTGTCATAATGACACATCATGTATTAACATTCTTTAGAGATATTTACAGCATACTGAACTCTGAATATAAGATGCAGACAGGCCAAGTGTAAATGTTGTTGTTTATGTAATATATTCAATATAAGTTAACTCTAACAGAAGAACAGCTGTTATAGTTACACTGAAACAGAAGTAGAAGGTCCCGCATAGCGGAGTCAGGTACAGTAAATCCTCATCATGTTTCCTTAGCAACAGTTGAGACAAATCCTATTCATTAAGACAAACCCCAGATGAGTGACCCCCCAGCCAGAAGGACTCCACACACAATGAATTCTCCTCTAAAAGCACAGTCCTTAACTATCCAATCAATCAGAAAGATGCTGGGATGGATAGTGTACCTAATGGGTTTCAAGGGAAGAGTAGACTTTTAAAAACTCCCTCTAAGAATGGTGAGTTTTTCTAACAAATGAGAACTGACCAAAATGAGCATAAATAAATTGCTGTGCAAGGTCCTCACTGAACCACATGACCTTGTATGACCTGGACTCATGTATTAATTACGCTCTTATAGGCCAGAGGTAAACTAGTGAAAGGTTACGGGCATGAAGTTTGAATGCTGTTTCAGTGCAGTGCATAATAACAATGAGATGCTGAACTGTCACTGACACTGATGTCTAAAGAAAAGATGCACAGACAAAGGTTAACGGTCTCTTTTTGCCCTTACTCTCATTTACAGCATGTGGAAGAAACGGAATGCACCCTTAGTCAATGTATCCATAGCAACGGAGAAAGGTTGCTTATTTTTTTTCTGCTCGGAATTATCCATTCCATACCGTCTTTCAAATAACAAAACTGAATTTGAAGTTTATATCCTGAGTGCAGACACTAAGCAAAAGTTCAGATGGCAAGGAAGGTATTCTGTGTGAAAAGTGTAGCCAAAGGATTCTGTTTTTTTTTTTTCATTTAGTCATTTGTCTTGATTTGTTCCTTTTCATAGGGTGAAGGATCTGATGCCTGAGTGGTACTGATGTATGTGCTTTTTATGAATGTGCCAGCTTTAAATCTTGTTTACAGTTTATATTAAATTGAAAGGGCAGCAAAAGGGCTTGATTCATAGACATGACTCAGCACTGTATTTCCGGTTCACCTTCAGTCTTCAAAGAAAGGGGTAAAAAAGACAGGATCCATATACATTGAGAAAAAGGGGCTTTGATTTTGCAGTCAGAAAATGACCAAATAACCAAATGCAACTATGATATTTATGTGTATGAAAATAATGGTTCTAGATTGGAATGATCTCAAATGATCTCACTATTTATGACTGATCAAGCATGCCTTTCCAGAAAGGAAAATAAGGTCACTCCACAAAACAAGAAGACATAGCTGTAGGAAACACTAGACTTGTAGTCAAGACCGCCTAGAACAAGACAAAGACACTACCAAGACCAGAGGGTATCGAGACCAAGACAAGATCAAAACTAAGACCAAGACAGACCGAGTCAAGACCAAGACAAAGTCAAGACGAGACCAAGACCGAGACCGAAAAAAAAAAACTCCCTTAACTTCTGTGTTCTGTTGAGCACTGTCATGACGTGTACTGACTGGTCCCAAAGTCATCTGACAAAACAGCTAACACCTCCAACAGCTGTCTAAAGAATGGGAAATATGTAACTGATTTCAATTATACTTCATTTGTAGATTAAATTGTAACATCAAATTGAA